>JABUQX010105358.1:12500-15000 GCA_015478945.1 Trachelipus rathkii
ATATATAATATATTATATTATATATATATATATATATATATATATAATTTATATATATTATATATATATATAATATAAAAGCCATCCTATCTGTCAATTTAAGCCAGTGTCATTTATCTCGTAAGACCACTATGGCCTAATGAATCCTTGTGCAAGAGTTTAATTATTTCCCTATCTATTTTGAAGGATATCTATCTCTTCCTCTCTTTAGAATATCCTTCGAGAATCTCATTAAAAGCTTCGCTCCTCTGACACAGATCTATTCCCACGGACAAATTTCCCTCTTATGATAATTCACTTTAAGACCTTTCACTTTGAATATTTTATTTGAGGATAATAATGTTCTTTAAAAGAAAAGATTCTTCCGTCTTTCTCCTTTTTTAATAATATATATATTATATATATATATTATATATATATATATATATATATTATATATATATATTATATTATATATTAATCTATATATATATATATATATATATATATATATATATATATATATATATAATATATATATATATATATATATATATATATATATATATATATATATATATATATATATTCTATTATATATATATTATATATATATATTATATATATATATATATACTTATTTGGTAGCCTCAACTCACTCTTACGATCAATATGTACCGTGCCACCGCAGCAGGCCGGCCGTCAGATCGAGTGTACGATGCCTATGATGTCCGTTAAGTCCGAAGAGTTTAGTGAGAGATGTCCTGTTGAGTAAACATCTTTGATAATAGAGGAGGGACACTCTGAATTCTTATTATATTCTTTAAGAGAGGAGTGATGTTGCCTTGGGGGAGCCGGGGTAGTATACTCTAGTTCGTCGGTACCAAGACTGTTCAGAGCGAGGTATTTCTTGTGGAGGCGCTAATTGTATGGTGTTGTTTGGTTATTCGAAGATCGTTCTTTGTGTTAACTGAGTTTGGATATGTTTGATAATAGGAGTGCTTGGGGACGGAGAAAGATACTTGTTGTACATGTTAGAGTAGTATATACTGTAGTGTTGCCGAGACCGGAATTTTGTAGGCACCTCAAACGTACCATACACGGGAAGCGCACCACGTCACCACCACACGCACCGCACCGCACCGCACGCACCGCACCGCACCTCACCGCATCGCATCGCGCCTTTATATTTTAAAAATTGGGCCATACCGGTACACTGGATTTGTGTGACGCATCACACCGCACCGCACCGCACCGCACCGCACCGCATTGCACCGCACCGCACTGCACTGCACCGCACCGCACCGCACTGCACCATAATGTGAGCACCACGCACCGCACAGCACCTCACCTGGTGCGTTGCCAACCCTAGTATATAGCTAGTGTGACTTTTCACATTCTTGGTGCAGGAGTGTGTTGTAACGTTTGGTATAAAAGGCGGTCTGTTGAGAGTGATTTGCTGTAAAATTGACAGCCTATCATGTCAAGATGAGCCTCAGTAGGAATAATTTTTGTTTCGGTTAGTAGGTGGTGGATGGGTGTGGATGGGTGTGGATGGATGGAAGTGACGCAATCTGTTATTATTCTAAGAGCTTTGTTTTGAATGATCTCTAGTTTTTGGATGTTGGACTGTGAAATTTGAAATCCCAAAAGCCGATGCATAGTTTAGTATCTGACGGAACGTAATTCTATTGTGCTGGACTACTTTTGGTGCCAAAATTTGTTCCGGTTAATGTTGCCATCTCATTCAGTTTATGTGTGACTTTAAAGGTAATGTTGTTTAAGTTGGGGTTGGATGTCGTGTGCATCAAAATTTAAGACAAGACGGTTGAATGTTTATTATGAGTTAGTCTTTTGCTTGAAAGGAAAATTGTTGGATTTGTATTTGACTCTCTCCTGTCAGGTTCACGTAATGTGATAGAGGATTTTTGAAGAGAAAGATGAACATTCTGTTTGTTGGTACCCATTATTCCTATCGGTTTGACGGACATTCTGTTTTCTGGTACTCATCCGTACCTATTCCTATCAGTTTATATATTGCTATATTTTTTGTCTGGCTCTATTTATAGAAGAACTTTGGTCTGGGTTGTTAGATCATCTGAGTAACTATTGATTTTTAGAGAGATGGATGTGGGTTATGGTAGATTGTGGATAAAAAAGATTAAAGCTTGTTGGTGGTAAGATGGTGGCCTGGAAACTCAATTATAAAACCTATATGTATGAGTGGTTTGGCGTCATTGTATAATCTTGGTGAACAACCAGATAGGAATTGCAATTATTTTCTTGTCATTAATGTTTACTTCTGTATCTAAAATTTTGTCTATTAAGAGGTGACGTAGGACTGTATCAAATATATTGTTTATATCTATTGTCACAGAATTAATTATTAAATTAAATTAAATTAATTAAATAAAATTATTAAATTAAATTAAATTAATTATTAAGTTCAATTTTTTAAAATAAATTAATTATTAAATTGAATTTTTAAGTTAAATTAAATTAAATTAAATTTTAAAATTAA
>JABUQX010105359.1:0-20000 GCA_015478945.1 Trachelipus rathkii
ATAATTATGTATATAATGAATATTAAATTATGAAGGCTCAACAATATGATATACTGTATATAATTATATATTAATATACATTAATATATTATAGTATAATAATATATATATTATATTATATATTATATATTAATATATATTATATATATAGTATATTATATTATAAATATATATATTATACTTATATTAATACTATAATATAATATATTATATTTTTACCATTATAAAAAGGTGATAAAATTTACTTATACCGAAAATGTATAATATTTTAATATTATTAATCAATAGGCATTTCAACTAGAAGTAAACAGCATATATATATATATAATATATATATATATTAATATATATATATATATTACTATTCTATATATAATATTATCTATTATAATATATCATATAACTATATATAAATATTATTATACCTATATATATAATATACTATATACTGACCTAATAACATATATATATATATTATATATATTACTATATTATATATATATATATTATAATATTACTTGAAAATTACATAATTACGAAATATAATACCCATTTAGGTTTATATATGGGAACTTTTTCTTAATTCTTCCTCTGTAATACGCTTAACATTTATCTGAGCGTGAGAGTACCTACGGACTTGATCTGGTCATAGGCCCTTGGGGATATATTATCCAAGTCTGCTAATTCTTTGTGTATTTAAGATTCAAGTTCGAGGGGAGTTATATGGTTCTGTAAAGTGTCTTGTTGATGGTCGGCCCATCTCGGCATAGCATCGCTTCTTTCCATAATCACGTGAGAGATCTGCTATACATTAGTCAACAATATCTTGTTTGCAATTTGACTATTTCATTATCGAATAATGATGTCCTAATTTCATCTCCATGATAATTGAATTCTTTAAAATATTTATATAAATGCTTAGTATCTGCTTTGCGACCTCTATTTGGTAAGACTCTACTCCAGGTAATTGTTTTAAGAAGTATCATTCGTTCTTTACGCAGCAGTATTACGTCTTCACGGTGGTATGTTGAATCATCGGGATTGAACTACTTCATTGAAGGATATAGATCTAAGCTTTTTATAATTCTATTAATTTACTTCCCTTTCTGATATAGGCTTCTTTTTTCATGAATGTTAATGTCTGAATTTAATATCCTAAGACTTCTTTCTCGTAATTCGTTATCTTGTTTCAACTTTGGTGATCATTAACTTTGGGGCAGAGTGCTTAGATTGGTTCCTGATCTTTCTGGATATGAATGACTCTGGTGCTGTAAATTGTTGATAGAATTGCTGAGAAGGTCCCCTGTAACAGGGCTGTTGTATGGTTGTACTGTTTTGAGGATGTTTACCAAGAGGTGACTGGTTGTTGTATGTTGATGCAGAATGTGCTATTATTATTAATTTTTATTAATTATTATATTATTATATCTCATTTCTTCATACTCACTTATGGTAGTACGCCACCTTCCCTTCAATTATTCGGTATTACTTAGTTTATTAAGGAGCTATGACTGGAAAAAAATAACGGTAGAACTACTCCCAGCTCCTTTCTGCAGTAATTCTTTTTACTTCAGATTTTTTACGTTATCAGAGAGATTTTAATGATGTCTTCCTGTACGGCGAACGCTTCACTTCTTTGAGGTCTGTTTAAGGACCATTTCCTTATAAGATTTAACAGACTTCGCATACACACTGGATGATTTTCATCATTACAGATTAGTTTTACGTTTTTTATAATTTTTCCAAGTTTTTAAAAATTTTTTTAATACAGAGGTAATACTTACAACTAGAGTACTCATCTATATCAGAGTATGAATACCAGCGTTCTATCTCCGTGAGGTAGAATGTAGTGCGGAGGAAACTATATACTGATTTTAGGAATGAAGTATCGACATTAATACACCGTTGAGGAACAGATGTAACTATCTATATATATCTTTTAGGAAAGTTTTTACGGTTGTATGAAATTTTGAAAGACTTGTTACTCTTCTGATTCATATCTCTTCTCTGTCCGAAGAGTAGTAGATATTGGGTGTTAAAGATACATCTCTCATATACTTTATTCTGATTAGAAAAATGATTCTGGGTAGATAAAAAATAAGAGATCTTTAAATGAATGGTAAAATACTGTAAAACGTTTCAAGCTATTTCTTCATCTCAACTTATGGGCATTAAAATATCTAAATACATGATTTTATGACCATCCACATTATCTAACGATTTGATGTCGTAGATTCCTTCGTGAAACTGAATACATTCACTTATATATATTCTATGATAATTTATTCTTGATATAAACTATGTTGCTTTCCAGATTGCTAAACTATTAATAAATTTACTTATCTACTCTATGTCTTAGTTCGTATTGAGATGTAAAATTTCCTATCTCTTCTCAGTTTATATCATACTAATCCCATTTATTATTTCGAATATATTTTTCCCACTTAACAATACTTATCGCGAGTCTAGCAAAAGACATAGTAGACGAGACACTACGGTAATATAATTTCGATTCCAGCTATGAGCGCGGGTCGAGAGCTCTTAAAGATCCTCTCGTGCATCCGTCCTCCTCAACTTGATTAAATTCCGCTCCCATTTCGGAATATAGAAATATTGAGATTATACAATTGCCATGCATGATTCCGGAGACGGGCTCGCTTCACAGAGAGTATCACGTTTTCCACTAGTACTTATATACAAGAATTTCCTGTTCTGCTGATTGAGTATTTATATGTTAATTTATTTATTACTATAATTCTACGAGAAGCGGAGTTTCACGAGTTCTGAGAATATTTTTGCACAACGGCTGCTATACTTCAGAGGGTACTCATTCTGGAAAACGCAGTCTTATAGTATTATATATTCCTTTTTTACGTTAAATAAATTATATATGATCCCTCTATATATCAAATAATTTTATTGAGCTATTGCTCACCAGAACTAAGAGCACTCATCAGATATATAGGAAATGACTATAAGAATGACAGATTAACTTCTAGAGAAATATACCAGTCTCAGTTATCATAAGTTTATGAAAGTTTATTTTTATACGCGATAGAAACACTCCAGGATTATGTGTCGTTCTCGAGAGAAGCACCCTGAAGTGAGAGCGCACAGTGTCACAAAAAGTTCCACAGATTACACGAGGAGCAATGCAATAGCGTAAGTACAAGAGAAATAACAGGGGATTAGCGAGTATATGGGACACCTCTAAGGGCTCAGAGAATACATTGACGAACTTTTAGTACCTGGGCTACAAAGGGCGTTGCTGGAGTCTAAGTAAATCAAGCTGGCATAGTTCGTAGAAAGTCCGAAAAAGCATGTTTTATTAACAAAATTAAACAGTGAACAAGGGTTTTTGTATAAATAAAATAAGAAAGTTTATTTAAAATAAAATAGCTGCTCATAGTACAGAAAACAGGATTCTTGAAAAGAAAATAACAAAGTGGTGTAAACATTTTTATTATTAAAAAAGTGTACATTAACGTCACAACTACGAAATATTTTTAGCGTCCGCGCGTAATATGCGCCTGTGGGCGCCCTGCGGCCGTTTTCCGGCCGGGGCGTGCCGAGGGTGCCGCGGGGCATCCCTCGCGTTTGGTCTTGCCACCGACTGCGATCGTTAGAGAGTTGAAACGGATTCGGCAATGGCATCTTCCTCACGCTTATATTCTTCTCTTTTATTATTCAGTAGAATAACTCGTACTCAGAGAGTTTATAAATGGGAATACCGTCAATATACTCATTTAAAGTATTTCTTCTGAGAGGAAACTCATCAAAATGAGATTATGTTATTAAAAACTCTACTCATTAAATATGTTATTAGATATACAACATATTACAAGGTGGTTTAGAGTACAAGTGTTCACTAATCTCATAGTCCAACACATTTCATCTGAGAGAGAGAGCTACGCATCTCCATATGCCTGAGATGTCCGAGGATACACGTATTCTACCATCGACACGCAATCACTCAACTCGTCGCACGTTTACATTACATACTCCACCACAATCTTTGCGTCCTGTGTACTTTCATACATTTATGTGGCGTCACAATGAGTGCACGTCTCACCTGTCGAGCCTTACGTAACTATGCAGAATTCTTTGCTTTCTAATACTGACGAGTCTAGAGGCTGTCACGCTCTCGCGAACATAGGTCAAGGACGTCTCATCTTGAGAGCTCTACTAAGACACCTCAAGAGATATTGATGTATCTAAGCACTCGAAATGAAGTATCAGACAAAAGAATTATCCGGTTCCGAGAGAGGCACACTTCCGCGCAGTAATTCGTTTCCTATATCAAAGTTCGCGGGCACAAGTACACGGTCTCGATCTGCGCCCGGACACAACCAACATTGCTCCCTGTGTCTCGCTACACCGCGAGACCACAATACTAGTTTTACTAGTAGCCATTTATTATTAATCACATCAAAGCAATTCACTATATAATTCATGTAATTACTTTATCAATACACTCAACCAAAAATATTTTAACATTACTTTAATCACTAATAGTACCAATATTTTAGAGATTAATTTGGAGGGGCGGGGACCTCACCCACATTACTCATGGGTCATAAGTGGTATCCTGAAACATTGGATTAAAAGATGTTGCCTACATATATAATAAATAATAAGATAATATGCAAGTTTAGAAGAGGATATACTGAATTGTCTCTAACACTATCTTTTGCTAAGGTGTGACCATTTGGAATACTTACATTTGAAACCTATAAAATAAATGACCCTATATCAAGTCTGAGCGGTCCTATAGAGGAATCTAACTCGTGAGAACGGGTATCACAGAGCTGAAACAAATAACAAGAAGTATTAACTACAGCTTTGTTTTGAGAGACGAAAAACATTAAAATTTTAACATGCATTCCCTAGATTTTTTGACTCTATAACCTCTGAGCACATGTTGATCTTAGTGTTTGAGAGTGAACAAGTAATGTGGTGATAGGAAGCACACTCTATATGTACTCCGAAAAACGACGATGTAATGGTTTAAGAGCGTCATCTCTCATCCTAAAAACCGCATGATTAATCCGCGCCAGAGACTCACCGACAGAAAAACTTTTCTACAACACGCGCTTATTTCGCGGACGTCGAGGTACTTATATATAGTAATTTTCTTTTAACTTAATAAACCTCTATATAAAATTCGAGATCACGATTACATCCCCAATGTAGCGCTTACAGAACTCCACATAGCTCTAACAAGCTCACTAAAAGATACTAGCAGATGCCAAATACTTCTAGCAGAGAGAACTACCTACGTAAGATGATGGGCGGAGACAAGTTTGAAGTAGAATATGTATGGTGGTGGGATGGTATATGTACGAAAAGTACTAGAGTGCTACAACGGCTCTATGCTCGAGGTCTCCTAGAGAACCTTTATTATATAATACAGATACGGGATCGATAATATAACTAATAACCTCACTATAATAAACATATACTAATAATATATATATACCCTCTTATTTTTTAATATTTGGATAACATAGGATATACATCTGAGATACTAGAAGTGTTAGAAAAGGGTGGCGAGGTATACTAACTCATTAGAAAAGTAATAACTAATCACCTAACAAACTCACTTCTAATATACATATACTCAATTTACGAATCCTACATTAACTATCATAAATTAAATAGGGATATATGAACACTAAATTAATTTATAAGGTTAATTACTATGTACCGTAAGGTATAGGTAATGGCTATGACTACTCACTATAGAAAAATGTATTAGAAAAGGAGAGGTGGTTATACTAAATCAATTAAGATAAGGAAGTCCTATCAAGACACAAAACTAAATCATGAATTTACTATACTCTATATCTTGAAAACGACTTCGCGTGAGACATCTTGTGACAAAACATGAGGGAGATATCTAAGATAAATAAGAACAAGAAAAACTTATGAGAAAAAGTTTTGTATATAATTTAAAAGAGAAGATAAATAAATCAACCTCCCTCTTCACTATTAATAGACACTAGAAATATATAGAGTGAGAGAGAGTACGGGGGAGGCTAACAAATAATCACATGTATATGAACTAACAATTCACACTTATAGACACACCATTATCGAAACATAAAATATACACCAGTTCAATACACATAATCGATCCATCAAATTTCTAGAGAACTACAAAAACAATAATAGAATGAAGGGTATACAAATAAACAAGAGCAATAACACACATAAATTTGAGAGTAGATTAATTAATAACTTAATGACATATTAATAATATAATAATAGTAGATATATATACGCAGAGTCATAAGAATAATTCAGTCTATATGAAAACATTTACCTTGTATATGATTTGTCTGTGACGAGAGAGTTATATAGAAATGAGTCTAAAGCTTTGACTTAAACTGAGTATGAAATATCACAAAATTATACTTACACTCGGCGAGAGTGGACCTGTTAGATAGGAATTTTCGGTACACTAGAGAAAATAATAACTGATGATGGAAGGGAATTTAATCATAAATAAAATCAATCCATATATATATAAATTAATATAGTTACAATAAATAATAATAATAATATATTTTATGTTATATAATATATAATACACAATATATATATAAACACACAGTCCATTACTTAAGATTAGTTAATAAAAGCAAAGATAAATGATAAAAAAACCAAGTAAAGGTAATATAAATAGAATACAATATTGAATTTTCAAATACACATTAAACAAATTATTAGATATATAAGACTCTATCAGGTAGGTAACTACAACTATTCTGCTAATAATATAATCAGATGCTAATGTGTATAATTACTACTAAATCATGAGATGATCGATATTATATATCCTTCAAATACAAAATATATACATAAAATATAATATTTAAATTTTTAAATATTTTATTTAGATGTTTAATATTATTATATAATATATATATATATATATATATATATATATATCCATAATAATATATATAATATATATATTATATATATAATGTTTTTTTTGATGCCGAGCATTATTAATAATATATATATCATAATATATATATCATATATATATATCTATATATTTATATAATAATATATAATATATTAATATGATATATATTATATAATAATCGTATATATATATAATATATACTATATAAATATCATATATATAATAATGATAATGCTGATATAGTGCATGAATAGAAAGAATTGGAGAGGATAAAGAATGAATAATAATAATAATAAAAATAATAATAATAATAATAATAATAATAATAATAATAATAATAATAATAATAATAATAATAATAATAATAATAATAATAAATATATATGTTATGTCCAACACCACATCAAATGATTTACGAAAATACGAAAGAAGCAGATGGACCGAAGAATCAAAGAAAAGAAAAAGAACAGAAGGAAGAGACAGAGGATAAAGAACAGGAGGAAGAGAAGAGAAAGAACAAAAGGAAGAGAAGGAAGATAAAGAACAAAAGGAAGAAAAGAGAAAGAAGATAACCAGTACAGCTTTTCTTGTGGAAAACAGAAAGAAGACCGGAAATGTTGCAGATATTAATAAAAAAAAAAGACTGATTCACTAGAAGGCTCGGCCAATAACTTGTTAGTAGCGGAGAACCCAACTACATCACTGGATGCCGGAAAAACTCGCGAAAGATTCTTAGATTTTTGAATGCCGCCCATTACATATTCGACCCCGGTAGAGCCGTGGTATAATTTAATTTGCCATTCTTTTATCTGCTTGTAGAATCTATTTGAGACATAAGAAGAAGGGAGAGTTTTTGGGTGTCAGAGTACCCCACTGTTGCCGCGAGTGCGCAAGAAATAATCTTTTAGAAGGTGAAGTGAGAAATTGACGAACCAAAGGGCAGCATTGCAAAGGGATATACCAACTAACCTTAACACTCCATACTTTGAGACCAGTGTTGTTACTCTAAATCGCTTCGGACGGAGCATACTCCTTCCATATATATATATATATTAATATATATATATAATTTATAATATATATACATATATACTATAATTATTATATAATAATATATATTAATATATATATTTATATATATATTCTTATATATTTATAAATATATTATCAATAATTATTATATTAATATATAATTAATTATATTAATATATATAAGTATATATTAATATTATATAAAAATATTATAGTAAAAAATAATTAAATTATAAATATATTAATATATTATAATTATTATAATATATTTATATATATATATTAATATATATGATAATATTAATATATATATATATTACTATAGTATTATAATATATAATTATAGTTAATATAATTTTAATGAAATTATATTATCAGGTTAAGTAGCTTTAATATATCATCAACTTTCAATAGCTCTGTAAATATTAATAAATACTATTTTTTTAAAACCACTTATAAAATGTCTTTAATTCTTTACGGTTAGATAGAATACCAAGGATATAAGTCCCGAAACGTAAACATTATCTCGTTTAGTTATTTTTTCTTAAGATTTTCTTATTTATTTTAAAGTGGTTTAAAAAATATATTTTAATAATATATATGAGTATATTCTAATATATATATAGTATAAGTGATATATATATATATTAATTAAATAATATATATAGTATATATATATATTAAATATGTAATAATATAATTATATTATATATTATATATATATATATATATATATATATATATATAACATTATTATTATATATATAATATATATATATATAATATTAATATATAATAATTAATTTAAATAAATATACTAGTATTAATAATATATATATATAATTAATTACTATAATATATAAATATATAATATATATATATATATATTATTATATATATATATATATTAATATATAGTAATATAATATGTCTTATATATATTATATATATTATATTACTCAGTTGATTATGTGAGATACACGTTTTGAGCGACGCAACTATTTTAGCGAGTAGACGTGTGCAATTTAGCGATCTATATAGCAATTTATAATATCGTGATTGAACTGGTTGCGATAGAGCGAGCCGCAATTATTTTTGAAATGAGTTCGAATTGGCTATTATATGCGACCTATATCGACTCAATTATATATTTTTATATAAGGCTCAAAATTAACACCGTCAATCGCTAACCTTATAACTGCAACTTATTATAAAAAAATATTAGAGAAAAAATTAAAAACATTTAATTCTATTCTGGTTTGGAAATTGTTTCAAACTCGTAACAAGTTTAGACATGTACCCGGTCTCGTTTCATTTTGTTATGCGCAGCGTTATTAGTCTAAATTCCACTATTACTGAAATATGTTGTGTTTTTTTTCCGATCGTAAAAGACTTTTTCACTCTTTAGGGGGATAAAATGATCGTTTCTTGAACGATAAATAACTGAATTCAATGTAATAAAAATATATATTTCCCGGTCCTATACCTACTATATTTCTTCAAGTGAAAAGGTGAATAATATTCTAAGTTATAGATATACTCGTGCTAATATAATTAATATATAACTGTTATATATCTCTCTATAATAGCTAGATAAAGTTAAGAATAAAACTGTAGGGAAGTACGTAAATCATATATCACAAAACCTTATACCTGCTTATAACCTACCAAGAATTTAATTTTTGTAGTTGAGTAAGCTTTACTCTAAACCGACAGGTGATTCTGTAATATGTAGACTATTTTAATATGTAATATGAGTGTTAATAGTATTATACAGCATCTAATATGTTACATAGTTTTATATATTAATTATAATTATATTATATAAGAGATACATAATAAAGTCTAACTTCTCTACTGGTCTTGCGATCATCTAGTGAGAAACTTATTACCGTAAATTCTATTTTTCCTTAAATCAAAATAATGTTTAATATCAATATTTGCACATTAGACATTTATCCACGATATGAGAATTAATGTATCTATGTTATTTAACAATATACATTAGAATTAAGTGACTAGTCATTATATATATACTATATAGTATATTTATTTGTTGATACCAACACAGATCACACATCACACAACATCATATATAATATTATATAATATATAATATATATATTATAAATTAATTAATATACTATATATATATAATATTAATATATATACTATATAATATATATATATACTGTAATATATATATAATATAATATATATATATATATTAATATATATTATATATATATATATATATTTACCTATATAATATAATTTAATATATATATACTATAATAATAATAACATTCTCATATAATAATTTTATATATTTTTCATAGTGTTCATAAGAGTATATATGTATTTTAAATATAATATATTATTAATTAATATATATATAATAATAATAATTATTATATATATAATATTATATATATATTAATATAATTATCATATATATAATATATAATATATATATAACCTATTATATATTATTAATATATAATACCTATATAAAATATTATATAATTATACCTATATATATATGATATGTTTTAGAAATATTGCTTGTATATATGCAATTTTTTTTGTTAGTTTTCCATATAATTATTTACTATTATGTATCCTAATACAAATTAAAATTATAATATATATATAGTATATATATATTATATTATATTAATATAACTATAATTATATATAATAATATATATATATATATTCATATATTAATAATATATATTATACTAAATATATATATTATTAATAATAATATATATATATATAATATATATTAATATTATAATATATCGATATATATTATATATATCTACATTATTTACCTACACACTTTAAACACGAAAACTATATATATACAGCACTCACCGTCTATACACTTTAAAATATCTTATTTGTTCAAATAATTATATTATTATATAAATATATTATTAGGATAGTGACATTATAATACTAGCATTAACCGAGCATCCTCACTCATATATGCTCGAGAAACATCCCGCAACCTAAATTGACATCCGTTATTTTATCTTTGACAATCTCTACATATTAACGTGCATCATGTTATAATATTATATTATATTATAATTAATATTATATTAAATTATATTTAATATATTATTATATTATATTATATTATATTATATATATTATATTATACTCGCATCACGCATCCTCATTTTTGAATAAATGATGATGTATATAGAGGTATTTTTATCTACATTTGATTAAATAGCATATTAAAAATGAATTAATATTTTTGGGCATCTTTATCATGGATCTTATATTATTATATTATATTATTATTTGATTATCATTTGGTTATAGTATCATATATCTCTTTCTAAAGAATCTTCTTAGAGGTTGGGTGTTCTGAGGCACCATTAAGAATGTCTTAGCACCACTTGTTCTTTACAATGGGTGTCATTTGGCCCTGCTTGTTCTTTATAATGGGTGTCATTCGTCCCTGTATGGAGTATACCTTAGAAATCGGGGGGTGACTCCACTCAGAGAGCTCTCCTGGAAATGTGGGGGCTAGGTCTGTTCTTCTTACCAATTCTCATGATCTTATTAACACTGTTTATTTATAGTTTATGTCAACTATTTGAATGGTTTCTCTCAGTCAGGGAGCGGCCGCCCAGCCGCCCACCGCTAGGCTAGCGTGCACACCACTCTTCCCAACTCTCTCCATCTATCCAACTTCATGAGACCTCAAACTTAACAGTTATGTTCAATCGTACTTCTACTTCTCTGGTAATCATCGAACACACACTCTTAATTTTGACTTGAACATATTCAAACTCCTTGTATCGGAGCTTGTCAGTCTTTAAATTGGCCCTGGTTTGGGATCTTCCCCCAACTTGGGTGTTATTTGGGAGGTTACCGGCATTTTACCACCAGAGAGATATATATTATATAATTATTATATATATATATATATATAATATTATAATATATATATTAGTATAATGTATATATAAATATATATATATATAATATATTATATATATTATATATAATATATATATATATATATATAATTCAGATCATAAGCACCAATAAGGAAAGGATTGTAAAAACATTTAAAATTTACCTAGTAAATTTTTAAAAGAATGACTATTTATTTTAAAGTTTATTATATATAATATAATATATATATTATAGATATATATATATATATATATATCTATATATATATATATATTATATATATTATATATATATATATAATTATATTATATATAAAAAGATATATATGTGAATATATATAATTATATATACTATTATATATATATATATATATATATTTATATAATATATTTATATATATATATATATATTATATAATATATATATATATACTATATATATATATTATATATATTATATCCTATTACTGGCATGGATATATTTCATAATCTTTGCACAGGAAATATAATAATAATAATAATAAATAATAATAATATAATTTAATAATCATAATAACTAATAATATAATAATAAAATAATAATAATAATAAAATAATATAATCTAATTAATAATAATATTAATAATAATTATAATATTAATGAATAAAATAATAATAATAATAATAATAATAATAATATATAATAATAATAATAATAGATAATGTTAGATACATAATAATAATATAATAATAATAATAATAAAATAATAATATATAAATATAATAATAATAATAATAAATAAATAATATAATAATAATAATAATAAAATAATATAATAATATATAATAATATAAATAATATAATTAATAATAATCAATATAATAATCATAATAATAATATAATAATAATAATAATAATAATAATAATAATAATAATAATAATAATAATAATAATAATCCCACCCAATCCCAACCAAATTCAAACCCCTCAGGTGTTCCGAAACAGAAAAGATGTTTTAAAAGTGAGGAAGGGTAAATACTTCAAGAAAGACGAAGTGTTCACAAGAAATTCAGATAATAAATGTGGTTGCAGAAGAAGAGCGTATACAAGAGCCAGACTTGTGTTCCAGACGCTTAACAGCAAAATCTCATGTAAAAACACAACCATTCATCTTGTCATAAGAGGGCTCTCAACGGTGGTGAAATGTGAGTAGACAACCCCACGCGAACTTACTGTTGCAGGTTCTTTAATAGTGAAGATATAGACAGCCAGCATAGCGTCTTAGAGATAAGAGAAAATGAGAAGGATAAGAGATAAAGATAAGAGATAGAGATAGAGAGATATAGATAGAGGTAGAGATAGGTTAAAACCATAGAGATAAGAGAAAATTAGAAGGATAAGAGATAGAGATAGAGATAGAGATAGAGAAAAGAGAAAATGAGAAGGATAAGAGATAGAGATAAAGATTGAGATGGAGATGGAAATTAAGATAGAGACAGAGATAAGAGTTAGTGAGAGCAAGAAAGTGAGGAACAGTTTATTAATCTCTTGGTCTTAGACTCAAACATTCCTAAAACATGTGTGTAACTAAAGCCCAAAAAATTAGAGACCACTACTCCATACAGGGGAGGAATGGATCCCTACACAATTGGATTAACTATGAGAAAAAAGAATTCTTTTAACCTCATAAGAATTTCCAGCTTGTTTGAGGTCACCTTAGCAACTGTTGTGGTATGAAATTTTCTGTAGACAATTTATTGTTTTTGTTGAGATCAAAAATGTTAAAGGCTTTAACCGCACTACACCAAACCGGAGTGAGCTTACCACTTACCGCACATCACCTGTTTCAATGCGCACCGTGCTCACCGCATCGCACCGCACAGCATCCGGTGCGTCAGCCAATCCTAGCTTCAATTCATAAGATGGTACAGTTGTAGAGAAAATAGAAAGTTTGGAAGGGTTGCTTGAGAGGCAAATGCGCTAACGTTGGGTGTTATATATATATATATATATATATATATATGTATAGTATATATATAATATATATATTATAGTATATATAATATATATATATATATATATAGTATATATATTATAGATATATCCATATATTTATATAATAATTATAGTATAGGTATATATTTTATAAATATATTAAGTTATATATATATATATATTACTAAATATATATATATATATATAATATAGTATATATATTAGATATATATATATTTATATAATATATTATATATATATATAATAATATAATTATATATATATACTATATTATATATATATAATATATTATTATATAATATTATAGTGAATGCAGATACATATTAATATATATATATTATATATAATATTATATATATAATATATATAATATATATATATATATATATATATTATATTATAAGTATATATAATATACTATATATATATAGTAGGTATAGAGATGGTATATATATATATAGTATATTATATATACGAGGGGTTCGAGTAGCTCTATAATATAATATATATATATAATATATATATATAGTAGTATAATATATATAATTCATAATATTGTTATATATATATATATCTTATTGTTTTATTATATTTACATAGTTCCTGTCAGTATATATAAAATATATATTAATAATATATATAGTATATGTATATTTTAATACGGTAATATATATATATTATATATATATAATATAATATATTATGTATTATATATATATAATATATATAATATATATAGTATACCGGAATATATTTAGATGACATATTGATGTTCAATTATATCAGTATAATTGTAATATTTATAATTCGTTGCAAATAAATATAAAAAGTTAGATCGATATAAACATAGATACTTAGAAATATATAACCGCAAGTATCTATAAGTCATACTAGATAGCATATAGTGGTTTATGTGTACGATCACACTCACACGTCTTATAAATAAAGAGTATAGTGCTCAGGATAGTTATATCTCATTGTTTATTTATAACACACACATACGATTCATATGCTTGAGGGTTCTGTCAGATAATAAAATAAAATTTATTCTCAGAGAATACAGAAAGAATCTTGTTACAATGAAATCACCATTGTTAGTATTTATTATTACTGAATAGAAAGTTTAGAAACTACAAGCTATGATTATAAGTTTGTCCAACATCCTTTAATAAAAGTTTTCTTGAAAGTTTCCTAGTTAATTTCCTTTAAAGTTTACAAGAAAGTTTCCACTCAAAGTTTTATTAACTGATATTTAAGAAATATTTGGTAGTGTTATATTATAAATAATATTATTAAATAATGTAATATCAAATATGTGTATAAATATAGTGTTAATCTAATAATATTAATAATAATATTAATATTAATATTAATATTATTATGATATGATTATTTTTTCATATTTTTCGAAAATACAAAAAAAAGAAAAAAAAAAAAAGAAATTTTAAAATTACTTTTGATAACAAAAAAAATTTGGTTGCGTTATATTATAGTTATTAAATATAATAATAAATATTAAATGTTATAAATCCAGTGTTTTTATCTAAATAAATAAATTGCATTGTGATATGATAATTTTTTCTTATTTTTGAGACTATAAAAAATTTAATAAAAATTTTAAACCTTATTTTTGATAAATTGATAAATTTAAGGATTATTTTTATTTTGTGTATTTTTATATATATAAATGTTTTTTTTTTTTTTTGTTTTTTTTTAGTTTGTTATATATTGTGAGATACATAAAGCGTAAAATCAAATCATTAATTAGATTGTAAAATTATCAACAAATTATCTAGTTTAATTTTTTTATTATTATTATTTTTGATAAATATAATTTGAGTTAAGTCCCATTTTCGGGTGAGTGACTGTCGAGCTCTGTTTCTTTTCCCCAATAGATTTATTAAAAATATTATTATTATTATTATTATTATTATTATTATTATTATTATTTTTTATTTTTATTTTTATTATTATTTTTTTATTTTTGCCATTATTAGGAATAATTATCATTATCATATATCAATAGATTATTATTATTATTATCTTTTGGTTATTATTATTTATTTTAATATATTATTTACGTTTGTTATTATCTATTAATAGTATTGTTTTTTAGTTATATTTGGAATTATTATTATTGTTATTATTATCTTAATAATTTTATTATTATTAATTATTATTTATTAATTATTATTATTATTATTTTTTTATTTTTATTTATTATTCATTTATTATTAATAATTATTTATTATTATTATTATTATTATTATTATTATTATTATTATTATTATTATTATTATTATTATTATTATTATTATTATTATTATTATTATTATTATTATTATTATTATTATTATTATAATTATTATTATTTATTAATTATTATGTATTGTATTATTATTATTATTATTATTGATATTATTATTATTATAATTTTTATTATATTATTTTATCAATATGTTGTTTATTTTTATATTATGTTTATTTTTTATATTATTATTATTAATTAATTATTATGTATTATTATTATATTATTATTTATATTATTATTATTATATATTATTATTATTATATATATACTAATAGTTATATCATAGTATATAATACTATAGGTTATATATAGTACTTGTATAACTTATATCTATATATATATATATATTTAATATATAATATATATAGTATAGTATATAACTAATATCACCATATATACGTCTAAGGGTTCTATAATACATATAATACTAGTAGCTGTCTTATATATATTATATAATTATATATATATAATATATATACTAACGTATAGTAAATAAAGTATATAGTATTATCTAGTATATATATCAAGTTAAGTAGGTAGATATATAATAGATTAATAGATTTATATATCATATATATAATAATAGTGTAGGCTAATATTATATGTATACTCTCTCTCTCAGTGTATTCTAGGATATATCTTATTTCTAATAGTATATATATATATATATATATATGACAGAGTAACTTCCTATGAGGTCTTTATTAGGATATATATAGGCTGTTATATGTATTATTAATTATTATTAATCTATTATTATTATTTATTATTATTATTATTATTATTATTATTATTATTTATTATTAATTATTATTAATATTATTAATTATATTAATTATTATCTAATATATAATATATATATATATTATATATATATATATATAGATCTATATATATATATAATGCTAAGTTTTTAGTGTAACACACTCACCACTATATAATAGTAATATAAGCTATATCAGTACTAATAATATATTATATTAATAGTATATATATACTATATACGGAAGTGAAAATAAATGCAATCTGCGCGCAATTCATTTGTATTGATAAAAACACACCTAAAGTATTTTCACCCTGCTCTGAAACTTGGAGGCTGGGTAGAAGAGCTGGAGTCGGAGACGCACGGTGATAACGTGGTGTTTAGACCACACAGTCCACGATAAGGCTATACAAAGAGAACACGATAATTTCTTCTATGGTGGATATTCGCACACGCTACATCACATAAGACATAGCTGGCTCTTTTCTCCGCTTGCATTTCGAGGAGGCTGGGGCACGCCAAATTTATTTGCTATTTTGACAATTTATTTAATTATTGTAGCAAATTGATCCCGAGTGGGACCACTCGACTGCATATGATCATTTACTTATAACTTCTATATATATATACATTAGTAAGTATATACTAGTATACTTATGTAAGTGTATAGAGTAACCAGAATCTGAGCAGTACCATATATATTATCAGGTCATAGATCGAGAGCAGGGTTATTCAGCACTGTTACAGACTGCAAGAGCTTACGGTATATGAGTACTATAGGTGAGAGTTCAGGTGAGATGACTCAGGAGCCTATAGTAGGAACACTCACTCACGTACGATGAACATATTATATTTTAGACCAATACATCTTATTCTACATCCATTTTATCTAATAGTATATAGTGCTACATATATATATAATATACTAATGATATATATATATAGTATATATCATATATATTTGAACCAAAAATTTTGTGTTTGCGCTCCTCAAATTTAAAAGCTATATTTTATTTTTTTGCAACTTTTTGATTATCGACCACTTTAGGGACGAGGTTTCGACACAATGGGAGGAAAGATTATAATGCAAAAAAACGTAGACTAATGTAAGCGATCCTTATGAGAATGGAACTAGCATTTCACTAATGCTAGATACATTCTAGAGAAGGAAACTTCTCTAGCCTATTTAGGGAAATTCCCTTTTAAGAATCGAACCAGAAACCTTCACAACGTAAGTCCTATGCATTATCACATACCTTACACGAAAAGATAAGAGAGTAGAGCTGCGCAAATAAATTTCCTTTGTCATACATATTCGTCAGGAGGCAAGCACTGTACTCGAAATCAAGGTCTCTCCTCTCTCATCTCAATCTCTCTCTCTCTCCTTCTCTCGTCTTAAATCAATCTCATATATCTCTACTTAGCGCTCGTATCTTCTTTCTCCAGTCAAGATCTCTCTGCTCTCTCTTGATTTTCCATTTGAACATTATATTTATTATTTTTAATAACACCGTGCGACTTAAATGACTAAAATAAACTATTATTGCTATTATGTCAGTTCTTATAGAGCAGCGATATAAAATGTAAATAAACTATCTATCTATACTCCATAAGCTTATACTATACTAGTGGATCTAATACAGTATTGCTATCTGGCTATAAGCTAGTAAGCGCTATACTATACTATACTATACAATACAATGTTATACTATACTAAACTTTACTATACTATAAAATATATACTATGCTATATTGGAATTATATTGTTATTGTGTCATTATTCTTATAGGACAGCGATATAACATTTAAATATACTATACTATACTATACTATACTATACTATACTATACTATACTATACTATACTATCTATACTATACTATACTATACTATACTATGTCATTATTATTATTGAAAAGCGATATAAAATGTATATATACTTTACTATAAATATACTTAACTATAAGATTAGTTAAAATATTATAGTAATATATAACTAAAATATATGGATATATATATATAACACTATATGGTAGCTACAATAAAGATGTTATGTATAGTATACTATAGTAAATATATGAATATATATAAAACACTATATAGTAGCTATATATAATATAACAATTACAATTAAAGTATACAATTAACCTCCTTTATGTGCCTACTTTGACCTGAGACCTACGAAATATTTCTTAGCCTAGAAGTTTAAGATAATTAAATCTATAATTAAATTATTTATTTTATTATTTTTTTATTAATTTTTTATTTTCTGATAAAATTCCAGATGAAGATAAACAATTTTTTCTCTATAATAAATCAATTATATAAAGAATACTTTTATTCAATTATTAGAATTTTACAAATAATAAAGAATAGTTTAACTACAATTCACAAGCAACAATTAGACATTTACACCTTGATTTTTAAAAACACAAATGTATTAAAGAAAAAAAACATTATAAATAAAAAAAAAACCGTTAAAAAAAAACATTAAAAACCTAATTCATAAATCAAAATCATTGTTTAGTGATAAGCCTTGTCTCTTAACTAACTCTTAGCTAATTAAATTAGTTATACCCTAACCAAGAACAGAGTTTAATACCATGTCATCAGTCTTTTTTCTAAATTTATTGCTCAGAACAGTTAAACATGCTTTTCTCCATATATTTTATATATATATATATATATATATATATATATATATATATAATATACTATATATTATATTATAATATATATATATATATATATATAGACTATATAATATATATATATATATACTAAACATATATATATATATATATATATACTAATATATAATAGATATTATATATATATAATATATATATATATATATATATATATATATATATATATATATATATATATATATATATATATATATAGTATATATATATATAAATAATACTTATTATTATATATATTATAATATATATAATATATATAATAGTATATATATATATATATATATATATATATATATATATTATATAATAT
>JABUQX010105359.1:27500-30394 GCA_015478945.1 Trachelipus rathkii
AGCTTACAAAAATAAATTTCTAAATATAAAAATCTAAAATTATTTTACATTAATTGTGAAGTTTAAAAAATAATTTTGATGAAAAATCAAAAAAGCTTACATTATTTTGCAAATACAGCTATTATCATGGATACTAGGTGTACCTTCAAAACACAAATATTCAAAAAACATTCAAGCATTCATTCATTTCATTAAATTTCACATTGATGTCTGGCTTAAGTTTTTTAATAAAAAGAGATTCTGCTATACGAAGAAAGTTGAAATAAAATTGAAATAAAAATTTTAAAAAAACAACTAGCAATCTCACCTGTAGAAGGATTTGTGATTCGTTGTGTAATGCTCCGCATATTTTACTGGGTTTATAACTGTGTTGCATAATTCGGGGTTCTTACACGTGGTTAGTTGTGTATCCCACATAAGAGAATTTCAACACTACTCCATTACCAATTAAATTTTAGACACAACAAACTTCGTAATCCTTCGAATAATGACCACGTAACTAAAGTATGAGGACCACTGCTCGGTGTGTTAAGTAGCTTCTAACATTTACTCTTTTCTCTGACTTTTAACATGTTTATTGAAAATTAATGTTTAATTTTGCCTGATCTCTCAAGAAAAGATTGTCAAATTAATGATTAAAATTAAAACGTTATCTTCTTTCAATAACAAGAATTTTTATTTAACTAAATTGTGTTTATAGTTTTTTTAATATCCTCTGAAATAATAAATTGAAGATAACATTATTAATTAAGTTTTTAGTTATTCTTGATCACTTCTATGTTAAAGAGTTCCCACGTTGAAGTTATTTTATAAGCTCTGTGAATTATAGAGTTTTAATAATTGATAGTTTATATCTTTCGGGTATATTAGAATCATAATTTGTTTAAAAACCTTTATCTGTACTTTTAACATTTACCTCTCTTTCGACTCTAACATTTTTAAAACAAAGTAAAATAT
Organism: Trachelipus rathkii; assembly: GCA_015478945.1. NCBI lineage: Eukaryota > Metazoa > Arthropoda > Malacostraca > Isopoda > Trachelipodidae > Trachelipus > Trachelipus rathkii. The sequence goes on from JABUQX010105359.1 coordinate 28,458, forward strand.
ATTATTATTATTATTATTATTATTATTATTAATATTATTATTATTATTAATTTTTTGTTATCTATTATATATTAAAAAAAATTATTAAGATTAATATATTAGTATCTATTATTATTATTATTAATTATTATCCATATCATCATCATCATCATCATCATCATCATCATCAGTCATCATCATCATCATTCATCATCATCATCATCATCATCATGCATCATCATCATCATCATCCATCATCATCATCATCATCATCATCATTCATCATCATCATCATCATCATCATCATCATTACTTATTATTATTTATTAGTCTATTATTATTATTATTATTTTAATTAATGTACGATATTTTTACTTTCATTTAATTTATTTTATATGTATTTTATTATACTTTATCAGTATATTGAAATTATTATTAATTAGCAGTATTATTATTTATTATTTTATTTATTATTATTATATTACTATATTAATATTATTATTATTATTATTATTATTATTCATATTATTAATTATTACTAATAATTATATAATTATAATAATAATAAATAATTATTAATTATAATAATTATTAATATTATTTATTATTATTATTATTATTATTATTATTATTATTATTATTATTATTATTATTATTATTATTATTATTATTATTATTATTATTATTATTATTATTATTATTATTATTATTATTATTATTTTTATAATGATTATTATTATTATTATTTTTTATTTTTTTATAATGATTATTATTACCAACATCGACAACATTAAAACTAGTATCCTTATTATAACTATTTTTATTGCTTTATTTATAATCGGCAATGCAATTTTTGAGATAAATTTTAAAATATTATTGCGACTAATAAAAAAACAAAAAAGTATTAAAAAATAAAAAATATACAATTTAAAATTTAAATTTTTAAAATTGTATGTGCCGTCGTTATCTTTAAATTTGACTTAAATTGTGCACTACTGAAATTTTAATAATAAAAAATAATAAAATAAAAGTTTCAAGACTTAATATTTTTGTTATTATATTTTATTTTAATTTTTTTAATAATAAAGGGTGGGGCTCGACAATTATATATATATATATATATATATATATATATATATATAGTATATATATATATATATATATATATAATATATATATATAATATATAATATATATAATTTACATATATATTATAATATATATATATATATATATATATATATATATATATAATATATATATTATATATATATATATATATATACTATATTATCTATATATATATAATATATATATATATATATATATATATATATTATATATATTTATATATATTTATATCGAAATATATATATATATATATATATATATATATATATATATATATATATATATATATATATATATATATATATTTATATACATATATATATAATATATATATATAATATATAATTATTATATATATATATATATATATATATATATATATTATTACTCATTTATTGTACAATATCACCATTCATTACAACGGCTGCAAAGCGTCGTGCTGGTAGATGATACGTATTTAAGAATATCGCCCATCATTCATGAAAATAACAAAATGATAGAATGGGGTGGTGTTCAGTTCCTTTGCTACAGTCGAAGAGATTTTTTTCTTCATGATACAGAGCATATTCTTCGAGAAAAAGGGTTTCTTCACTTCTGGTTAGCATTTTTGATGTTCAAAAAAATTTCTTTTTTTCTATTCTTTAATTTTGCATTCAATATTTATTAAAAAATAGTCAACAAAAATGCTTCTCGAAAAAAAGTGAAGTTCTTGGCATATTAAATGCTGAAAATGAAAAACAATTTAAATGTTTCATATTCAATTTAAAAAAATTAGATTAAGATTAAATGGATTTAAAATAATTATTTTTAATTTAAAGTTATATCGC
>JABUQX010105360.1:0-10000 GCA_015478945.1 Trachelipus rathkii
ATACTTGGGGTAACGTTAGATGAAAAAATGACATTCAAAAAACATATCAACCAGCTAGTGAGTAAACTAGCGAAATATATGTATATTACTGTCAAATACAAAAAATTCATTCCTTTACATATATTGAAGAAGATATACTATGCCACATATACACCACAATCTAATTATATTGTTTCCAGTCTATGGCATAAGCTAGCAATTCAGCTTTAATTCGGTTTATTTTGATGCAAAACCCTTCATCCGACTGTTAAGCCCACTAAAAACTCTATGAGCATACAGAACCTTTATTTAAAAAACTTAAAATGTTACAATTTGAAGACCTATTGAAGTTATCTCTATTTAAGGAACAGCACAAAGATACTACAAAATAAGGCATGTAACTCTCTAATATCTAACTTTCATAATAATCAGATTCAAAGAAATATAAATCTAAGATATAGTGCTCACATAATCCTCCTTTCTATAGGTAGAAAAAGCTAGACAAGCAGTTTGTTATAAATGGGCTAAAGTCTATAACGATTTACCGCTCGAGAATTAAAAAAATGAAAATTCTCTTTTATCATTTACAATATGCTGAAAAAAAAATTTTTTTTAATCTCATGACAAAATTTTACTAGTATTTATCAAAATAACCAATTTTTCAACTAGTCACATTTTCTTCATTAATTATTATTATGATTATTATTATTATTATTCATTATTATTATTATTATTATTATTATTAATATTATTATTATTATTATTATTATTATTATTATATTATTATTTTATTATTATTATTATTATTATTATTATTATTATTATTATTATTATTATTATTATCATTATTATTATTATTAATTTTATTATTAATTATTATTATTATTATTATATATTAATATTATTATTATTATTATTATTATTATTATTATTATTATTATTATTATTATTATTATTATTATTATTATTATTATTTATTAATTATTATTATTAATTATTATATTATTATATTATTATTAAGTCCTTGAATTCTTTTTAACGATTATTATTATTATAATTAATATTAATGATTAAAATTAGAAATTAGTGTTATTACGATTATTTAATTATTATATTATCTTATATTATTATTATTTTATTTTATTATTATTATATTATTTTGGTTATTATTGTTATTATTATTTATTATTATTTTAATATATTATTTATATTATTAAGTTGTATTAAAATTTAATTATATTTATTTATAATATAATTATTATTATTATATATTCATTATTATTATTATATATTATATTAAAATTAATTATATTAATATAATTAATATATTATTATTATAATATTTTGGCAAAAATGGTATTTTTATTAATTATCAAAATAAAATTACTATTAATTATTATCATGTAATTATTATTATTAAATAAATTATATTAAATTATAATTAATAGAAATCAGCATATATTTCGATACTTCAATATTATTTCTTCATGTTAAATATAATCTTAGGTTAATATTTTTACTTTTATTATTATTAATATTTTCTATTATGTAATTAATTTTTATTCTGGATGGACTCATAAAAGATATGTCGGCTTCTCAAATACTTGTTCAATTTAATTTTATCATTTAGGATTATATTTTTTATCATCTATTATTTATTATTATTATTATTATTATTTATTATATATTTATTATATTATTATTATTATATTTAATTATTTTATATATTTATTATTTAATATATATATTTAATTATTATTATTATATTATTTATTATATAATTAATGTTTCTTTTATATATTTTATTTACTATATAGTAATTATTAATTATTATTATTATTATTATTATTATTAATTATTATATTATTTATTATTTAATTATTATTATTATTATTATTATTATTATTATTATTATTATTAATTTATATAATTATTTATATTATTATTAATTTAATTTATTATAAATTATTAATTATTATTATTTATTTATTTATATTAATTATTATTAATATATATAATTTATATATTATTTATTATATTACTAGTATGTAATTTAGTATTGTGAAATTATACTATTTTATACTTGTTTTTTATATTTAAATAATTATATTAATTATTACTTAGTTATATATCAATCTTACTTGTTATTTAGATAAATGTTCTATTTTATATTATTAATTATATTTAATTATTATTATTATTATTATTATTATTATTATTATTATTATATTATTTATTTAATTATTATTATTTAATTATTATATATTATTATTATTTATTATATATTATATTATTATTATTATTTATTATTTAATTATTATTATTTATATTATTATTATACTTATTATTATTATATATTTATTATTTATTATATTATTATTATTTATTAAATTATTTATATATTATTTATTATTTAATGTTATTATATTATATTTATATATTATTTAATTATTATTATTTTATTATTTTTATTATTATTATTATTATTATATTAATTTAATTATATTTTTTTTTAAGTATTATTACTTATTTGTACTTAGTATAAAAGCTACTAAATAATATTTAGAAATAAATAATTGTAATTAATATATTATTAATAATTTTATTATTATTATTAAATTATATTATTATTATTATTATTATTATTATTAATTATTTATTATTAATTATTGGATTATTATTATTATTAATTATTTTATTAATTTATTATTATATTATTTATTATTTTATTATTATTGTTATTCATTAATTATTTATATTTGTTTATTATTATCATTCTTATACTTATTGTTATTAATTAATATTTCGTGATTCTCAAAAGGAGCACTGACTAACTGTGCGTGCGATTTAAGGTAGACCCCTTTCAGATACTAGGTAAATTATTTTGTTATTAATAATGTTATTATAATTAATTGCAATAATGTAGTTGTAAAATATTGCAAATATGTAAGCAATGTAATTTTTTTTTTTGAATAACGTTTTTGAAACTGAAATTGAATTATTATTATTTTATTAATAATTATTATTATTATTATTATTATTATTATTATTATTATTATTATTATTATTATTATTATTATTATTATTATTATTATTATTATTATTATTATTATTATTATTATTATTATTATAATTATTATATTATTTTTATTATTTTTTTTTTATTTTTTTATTATTGTTATTATATTATTAATTATTTAATTATATTATTATATATTATTATTATTATTTTTATATGGTTTCACCATTCCAGATTTTCTTTCATGCATACATATCGAGATTAATATGGAGGTGGTATCTCTTTTATATATTATTCAAATCTAAATTAAAATGTGACTGGATTGGACTGATTTTCATTGTGTTGTTGATGACACTTTGAGGTCGTTATTTTTGTTGAACTCGGCACTGTTGACAAAAGTGCCTTATTTCCTTGGAGAAGAGTAATATAAAAGAATAGGAAGACATGTTGAATTTTACTGAGCACTTCTCTCAAATATTTCTCAGCAACCTATATCTGAATATTAGATGTGTAATTTACAGGGATTTTAATGTTTGATCTATTTGAGCTGAATAACAAATATCTTGCGGTCAGAGAACTCGATAGTATTTTCTTTGTCATAAATTTTCAGCAATTATTAATTATCAATCCCTACTTGCTTAACTAGTGAATCTCAAATTTTATTGGATCATGTCTGGACAAAATATGCCCTATTCCATGCCGAATTTTGTTTTTAAACTATGCACTTTCAAACCATTCCCCCAGCTATATGTGCCATTAGAATAAAATTTTACAGTAATTCAAGTGCCAAAATTAAAATTAGAAAATTAGAAATAATGCTGTCGAAGTTTTAAAAAGAGAAATCATCTCGCCAAAGAGGATTATTCTGTTATTTCCACCGAATTATGACATTATGACATTATGACATTATGACATTTCGGGATTTGTAGAGTGAATGGAAACTTTAATATATGATCTTTTCCCTATTTTCAGCAATCGGGTTAACCATCGGCCTCTTAAGCTTCTATCTTACATAACTAAAAGAAATATTCTATTCAGCCTATATAGAAGGGAATCAATAACTTTTGAGTTTTTAAGGTATACAGAAATTTACTTAACTTCACATTAAGACTTAAAAGGATGGTACATTATAGAATAAATATAATCATGCAAAAAATGACTCTACTAAAACATGGAGAGTTATTAATGGTATTCTCAAGAAAGATAATAAATCAGAGATTGACTCTATAGTTGATGGTGGTGAGAAGGTTTATGATAAAGTTAAAATAGCGGACACCTTTAATGACTATTTTTTACAAACTCCTGCCAACCTGAGAGCTCAAATACCGGATGCTCAATGTTCAAAATACATTTGTTGAAAATATTCTGCCTCCACGGCATTCGTTTGTTTTTGTGCCATGTACTCCTCGTGAAGTATTAGATATCATTAACAAATTGAAAGACAAAAATTTTCACACATCCACTCTCCCGGCAAGAATCTTGAAAATGGCAGCTGGAGAACTGAGCGAGGTTCTTTCAGTTCTATTTAATGAATGTATCTCCAGAGGAGTGTTTCCCGATGTCTTGAAGAAATACGAGAGCTTGATAATCCTTACTATTATATAAATATTTCTGAAAAACATTTGGAGAAAGTTTTAAAATATCACAGAACCCATATCGATTTTACCCTTCGAATAGGCTAAAATATTTGAATGTTGATTTATGATATAGCTGACCGTAACCTGTTTAATTTTTTTTTATTTATAAAATAATATAACATGATTTACTGTATTATTATCTGAAACAGTATATGGTGTATTGTTATGAGGTTGAATGGGTAACAATTTACTATTTATTACCTGAAAAAATTACTGATTTTGATTTCTACATGTAATAACAGTAGAGGTCGAAAGGAGTATACAATTGCTGTATTTTTGGATTACTCAAAGGCTTTTGATACCATTGACACAGGCATCCTAATCAGAAAGTTAGAAAAATATATCGTTTAGAAGAGCATTTGGAGCTTCTTTTATTTCAATCTTACTTCAGCATGAAGAAAACTGAATATGTTATTAAAATTAGTAATTACCTGTCTATTCACCGGAACTGGTAATTGTATATTACTGACAGGGGATACCTAGAGGGATCAATGCTTGGCCTCTTTTCTTTATAATAATAATTAATGATTCATATGTATAGATACATTACTATACATATATAATAGATCAAACTATCTTTATTATGCAGACGACACCATAGTGGTGTAAACCTTTCAGGACACGGTAATATATGCAACCATTTCTCAAAAGACGTAATCATCAAAGACTTTCAAATGATTTAAAAATGACTTTATGGACCAAAATCTCTATTTGAATATCGGTGTAAAACTAACTTTTCTAACATTCGAGGAAAACATTTAATCTATAGAGTATAATATAGGATCGCAGTACAATTATACTAGAATTATTTGTACAATATATTAGAGAATATAATAATAAATAATAATTTATAGGAATTCTAATTAATCATGGCACAAGATTTTGTGCAATATTAAGATTTAAATTCTCTAATACCTAACTATATGATAGGATATAAAAAATAAATTCTCTAACGTTTTAATTGTTTGTTGTGGTTCACTTTTAAAAAATATAATTTTGGTAATAATTCACAGTTGAATAGCATGGGCAGAACGTTATCATTTGTCGAGACCGAATAGGTGGAGGTCCTCTGTCTTCCCATATAATCATTGAACACCCGATAGATGTTGGTTGTTGTAATAAAATTATGTTTAGATATCTCCACGCAACAACAATTTCAGATTTTGCAGATGTATACTTGAAGAACATCCCCTTCTGTACCAACGCTCAACAACACATGCTTTATCATCACCTCTCCTCTCTCTCCTCCTCTCCTCTCCTCATTTCTCTCTCTCTCTCTCATCTCTCTCTCCTTATATATATATATATATATACGAATATTACAACTTTAATACATATATACTATATATATATAATACTACTTTTATATATAATATATTGCTTCTATATATCTAAAATTATGTAATATATATTAATAGTAGCTATAAATAATAATTAGGGGAGATTCATTAACTAAGAAAAGGTATGATATATGTATTACAGATAGTACCTATAATATTATATATGTTGATATTATATAGATTTAATACAATGTAAAAAACGTCTTACGAATTTTGCACTCCTTATGATTTACTAAAACTGCTGTATAATACTCTATATATAAATTATATATATTATATATAATATATATATATATATATACTATTTATTATATATATATATTAATATATATATACTCATATAATATAATAAAAATTATAAATTATAAATAAATTATATCTTCCTTGCAATTTGAAGTATTAACATATTACTTAAATAATTTATATATATATATATATATTATATAATTATTAATATGGATGTCCTAATTTGCTGCGGCAGTAACTTTTTTAATTTCTCTTACCCTTGGCCTAATTTACTTCCTGTACTATATCTCAGAGTCCCCGAGGGATCTCCTCCCATCCACGTCAATACACCTTCCTTCTCTCCCTCCACTAACTATAAAAAAAAAAATCTATATTTTATATATTTTTTATTTCATCTTGTATTTCCAAAATTAACAAAAAAAAAGTAAAATGGGAAAATAAATTTCAATTCAATAGAAAATCAGTTTAACTTTTTTTCGAAATTTGGGAAAGGCGTTTTGCAAGGCTCAGAAAAAAAGACAAGAAAAAAAGAATTTTAATCGAAAATTTTTTTATGTATCTAAGTTCTCTTTCAGTTTGATTTGCAATAAACGTAACTGCGGAAAATATGCTATACTATAACATACACTTTTAAGTTAAAATATTATTATATTATTATTATTATTATATTATTATATTATTAAATGATTATTATATAATTTCTTATTATCTGATTATTATTGAAACTTCCTAAATTCATATCACTTATTGCATATCCACATAATGATTATTAATATTACTTGATTAGTAGTCTTACAATTATTTCATCTTATTCAAGGTATGAGAATATTAATCCATTGTGTATACAGTTTTGCATTAATAAGGGTAATCTTACTCTGAGCACTCGGAATCATTTACCCTTCTTTTTTTGGAAAAGGAGACATCGGGTAAACTATAAGGGAAGATGACTATTCCTATACTTGTTTATATACACACGCCACAGATTCAAAGGACAGTTACACGAACAGATACGCTGTGAGTTTGAGGCAGCGTATCTTTAAATAAAAGTCGTAATCTAGAATCTCTGTCACGAGTGAATTTTTCTTCGTCTATTATTGCATTACAATTTGTCGCAACCTGTTGTTGTGACCACGTTTGGCATTGCCTGTGACTTTGTTGGGTTCTTTTCATTGTAAACCCCAGGAGGACACCAAATTTTGGTTGAAAAAGCATTCCAGTCTCCAAAAACGAAACAGTCTAACTCGGCAGAAAAATGCCATGTCCTGGCCCGCATTAGTTAGCGTGTGTTGTCATTATTATCTATCATTCCTTATCTAAATTATTGAGTGTAATTTATTTTATAGTTAATTATAAATTATCATTATTATTATTATTTATATATTAATTTAACTTATTTAATTATTATTATTATTATTTTATTATTATTATTATTATTATTATTATTATTTAATTCTTATATCATTTAATTTAATTATTATTTATTACTTATTAATTATTATATATTATTAATTTATATATAATTAATTTTAATTATTATATTATATATATTTATTTATTATTATTTTATTATAATTATTATTATTATTTAAATTTATTATTATATTATATTATTATATTATTTAATTTAATTAATATATATAAGTATTGAATTATTATATTAGTATGAAGATGTAGAATTGAGTATGGTGTAATGATATGGTAGTAATTATTAATTGAGTGTGATGTATGTGAATTTATTATGTGATTAAGAGAGATGAGAATGAGTTGAAGAGTAAAGTGAAATTATTATGTTTTAATTATTATTCGAGTTATCATAATGTGGACTTATTTCTACTTTCTAATAAATTATATGTCATTGTTTCTTTATATTATTTAATTATCTATTAATTATTGTTATTTATGTTACTGTGCTATAAATTATTTATTATTATTAATTATTATTTAATTATTATTATATATTAATTATTATATTAATTATTATTTAATTATTTATATAATTAATTATTATCATTATATTAATATATATTTATTTAAATGTAAATTAATATTATTATTATTAATTTACATTAATTATTATTATTATTATATCATTTAATTTTATTAATTATTATTTATTATTATATATTAATCTAATTATTATTATTTATAATTAATTATTATTATATTATATATTATTATTATTATTAAATATATTATTATATTTTATATTATTATTAATTATTTAATTATTATATTAATTTATATTATTATTATTATATTTGATTTTAAACTCAATCTTATTTTATACATAAATAGCTTATGTAGTATAATTAATAATAATATATATAATATAATAATAAATAATAATAATATAATAATAATTAAAATTAAATTAAATTAATAATAATTTAATATATATAATAAATAATAATATAATAACTAAATATAATTAAATTTAAATAAATTAAATAATACAAATATAATAATATAATAATATAATAATTAATTTATAATATAAATATTAATAATAATAATTTAAATAATAATAATTAATTAAAGTAAATTATAACATAATATAAATAATAATAAATAATATATAATAATTATATTGAATAAAAACAAAGAATAAAACTATAAAAATGTTAATATTTAAATGATATTAGCTCATGTCTAATAAATAAATAAATAATTATAAAATAAATAATAACAGTAGTAATAATTAAATATAATAATAATATAACAATACAAATAATAATTAATAATAAATAAATATATTTAATATTAAATATATATTAATAATAATAATAGATAATAAATAATAATAATATAATTAAATAATAATTATCATTTTTTAATGTTTGCAAAGAATAATAATATTATTATATTATAATATTATTTAGTATATATTTTTATTTATTATATTATTAATTATTAATTATTATTATTATATTTATTATATATTGTGTTTTATATTTATAAATATATTTTTGTTATTTAATGTATTTTATTTCATTATTAATTTTATTATTATTAAAATTTATTTACAGAATAATTGTTATCATTAAAGCACCTAATATTTAATTATTATTATTAATCCATTATTTTAATATATTAATTATTATTATTTTAATTATAATTGATAATTATTAATTATTATCTTCATTATTATTATTATATTATTATTTATATATTTATAATATATTATTATTATTATAAGACCTACATTCAATAAGATTTCTAATAAATATTTTTTATATAATGGAGTTATAATGATTAAATATTAATTTTACAAAAAGTAAAAAAAAAAAAAATAATAAAAAAAAAAAAAAAAAAAAATCTTTAGGAGCATAATATTTAAATGTAATATTATTTTTTTACATCACAATTCATTTTGAAATCACTATGTCAAATAAGTCAAATTTGTATCAAGATTATTTATAAAATTATTTGCCTATTCTTCCAAATAGATTTTAATATTTAAAAAGATAAATTCTCTTTGCAATTATTTTGTAATTTCTTCAACGTACGATAATAATTAAATCTGTAAGCGAAAGACAGGTTTATTATATAGTGTACACTTAATAATATATATATCACCTATTTTGAAAAGTGATATTGAGTAATATTGATGGAATATTGTTGAAGCATCTCAATTAGGAGCGATAAATTTAGGCTGATTGAGATAATCCGAGATGGAGAGCTATTGTGTGCGCATAGCCTAACCGCACTCTTTGGCATATTGTATATGTCTCATTGTTAATTAAAATTGACGCATACATTTTTTGTAAAGTTGTCTATAT
>JABUQX010105360.1:15000-20473 GCA_015478945.1 Trachelipus rathkii
TCTATATGAAAAAATATGTAAGAAACAGGTATTCTATGTCTTCGGACAAATATTTTATTGACAAGTGTTTTATTATTATTATTATTATTATTATTATTATTATTATTATTATTATTATTATTATTATTATTATTATTATTATTATTATTATTATTATTATTATTATTATTATTATTATTATTATATTTTATTATTATTATTATTATTATATTATTATTATTATTATATTATTATTATTTATTATATGATGAATCATTCAATTAAAACGAAAAAAATTGACGTTTAAAGAATTCAAAACCAGGCTAGCACCAGCTCTACTAAACTCTATCAACCAAAAGCACAAACCCGGCGGAAGCAGTAAAACAAAATTATTCCATTCCAAGTGTATAACACATATGATAAACTAAAGTCATTTTTAAGAAAGCAAGGAGAAAACACTACTCGAGCAAAATTTCAGGATTGCAACAAAGACTCGAAGGCTACTTGGAGTCTAATCAATTAATTAATCAGCAAAATTAAAACAAACACATAATCTTTAACCAAACTGAACATAAATAGTCAATTAACAACCAGCCAAAAGAAGATCGCTGACAGACTAAACGAGTACTTTGAAAACGTCGGCAAGCAAATCTTTAGAGGGAAAGCCCCTAGTCAAACATCATTTGAAACTTTGCTTCCAGTCTACGACTCATTTTACTTTGCTCATATCACAGACTCTGAGGTAAAAAAGGTAATTGTCTGACTAAAGAACAAAAAATGTGATGTTCATTCTATCCCCAACCACATCCTCAAACTCACTGCTGACATAATAGCCACCCCTTTAAAACACTTGTTCAATGAATCATTTTTGACAGGAATTTTCCCAAATATTTTCAAGACAGCAAAAGTGATCCCTATACCTAAAAAAGGAGACACTTCCCTAGCAAAAAATTATAGACCAATAGCTATCACAAATACGATTAGTAAAATATTTGAAAAAATAATTTTCAATCAGTTAACAGAATATTTTAGATCAAACAATATGCTTAATGATTCACAACTTCTGATGCACTCATTTGTTTAACCGAAAAACTTTACAGAAATATAGAAAATAAAGACTCCTCCCTGCTATTATTATTAGATTTCACAAAAGCTTTTGACATGATTGATCATGACATACTATTAAGTAAAATGAACAAAATGGGCTTTGAAGGGACAAACTTACAATGGTTTAAAAGCTACTTAAAGGAGAGATCTCAATACGTAAAACTAAGGGAAACACATTCAATCACACTTCAAACATCAACTGGCGTACCCCAGGGCTCAATTCTGGGACCGTTTCTATTTACGCTATATACTAATGATCTGTTCAATTCAAATGACGCCTTTTCAGTCTCTTTTGCTGATGATACCTCTATCTTAATAAATGACAAAAATGCCGAGTCTCTATCTCTCGTAAAATAAACAAAAATAATAAAATGGATAGATGCTAGCAAGCTGTCTCTAAATTTAAATAAAACATCTTATATTATTTTTAGCAACAAATTAATTGACAATTTCAGTATCAAAATAAATGAAGTGGAACTGCATAGGGCTTCAAATGCTAAAATACTCGGAATAATAATCGATGACAACTATTATTATTATTATTATTATTATTATTATTATTATTATTATTATTATTATTATTATTATTATTATTATTATTATTATTATTATTATTATTATTATTATTATTATTATTATTTATTGATATTATTATTATTATTATTATTATTATTATTATTATTATTATTATTATTATTATTATTATTATTATTATTATTATTATTATTATTATTATTATTATTATTATTATTATTATTATTATTATTTTTACTATTATTATTAAGGATTATTATTATTATTATTATTATTATTATTATTATTATTATTATTATTATTATTATTATTATTATTATTATTATTATTATTATTATTATTATTATTATTATTATTATTATTAGTAGTAGTAGTAGTAGTAGTATTTTTATTAATATTATTATTATTTTTATTATTAATTTTTATTTTATTATTATTATTATTATTATTATTATTATTATTATTATTATTATTATTATTATTATTATTATTATTATTATTATTATTATTATTATTATCAATATGATTGTGTGTGTGTGTGTGTTATGCGTATTTTCATTCTAATGATTCTTATTATTAAAATGCGTATGTATTATTATTATCATTATTATTATTATTATTATTATTATCAGGATTGCTTGTGTGATTATTACTAGTATTATTATTATTATTAATATTATTATTATTATTATTATGATTATTATTATTATTATTATTATTATTATTATTATTATTATTATTGTTATTATACTTATATTATTATTATTATTATTATTATTATTATTATTATTATTATTATTATTATTATTATTATTATTATTATTATTATTATTATTATTATTATTATTATTATTATTATTATTATTATTATTATTAATATTATTATTATTATTATTATTATTATTATTATTATTATTATTATTATTATTATTATTATTATTATTATTATTATTATTATTATTATTTTCTATTTACAGCAATTATCTTCACTATCAGTATACTAGCCACTATTACCCTGGTTGTTGTTACCTTAGTATAACTACTCTGTAAAATTGCTTGCATTGTTGGTAGAACTTGTCTCTATTATATTTATTAATATTTTTATTAATACCAATATTATGTTGATTTTTATAATTTTGCTAATATTATGTATTCTAATTGTATTAAAATTGTTTGGGGATTACATTAAGCTCAATCCTGAAACCCAATTGCTAATATTTAATAATCCTTATATTATTTATTGAGCTAAAAGGACACAACATTGTGTTGTAATTAGTAGCCCCTTTTCAGAAATTGTAAATCATTAGGTATTAAATATTAAACTAAATATTAAAGATGTATGTAAAACTTAATAATGTAAATTTATTTTCTGGATAAAGCATATTTGAATTGAGTTGAATTGAATTATTTTTATTAACAAGCCGCATGATAAATTTATAAAAAATATTTATTTATAATAAAGTATTAACATTTAATTATATCATTTTCCATAATTAAAATCTCACAAGTATATATTAAGTAATTTTTTTAAGTAATACCTTTGAATTATCGATTTATGTGTCAAGATTGTAATATTTGCTTCCTTTCAACTAATTTAAAATTTGAAAAATTAATTCTCTTGGCATTATTTTAATTTCCATGTAAATATAATTAAACCTGAAGGGAGGACATTTATTAATGATTTCTGTTTGAAAAAGACTGGGGCTGTGGAATGCTGGGTTCTAAAGTAACTTACCACATGTTCTGATGCACATCATAATAGGGTCAACTAAAAAAGTGTCCCATACTTTATTTGTTTAGGAGCTGAGTTAATGAGGGTAGTAGTAGGGCAGGCATTCCGGACGTGTTGGTCAAAATGACCAACGCTGATTTTACCTTACCTTGACCTTTTTTGAGCCCAATTTTTTACTGACCTTGACCTTTTTCGAGCTCGAATTTTTACCTGACCTTGACCTTTTTGGGCCTTGACCTTTTTGGGCAACCCAAATTTTTTGAGAACCCAAATTTTTTGAGAACCCAAATTTTTTGAGAACCCAAATTTTTTGAGAACCCTATATTTTTTGAGAACCCCTATTTTTTGAGACCCTATTTTTTGAGAACCCTAATTTTTGCAGACCCTATTTTTGAGAACCCTATTTTTTTGAGAACCCTAATTTTTGGAACCCTAATTTTTTGGCAACCCTAATTTTTTTGGCAACCCTAATTTTTTCGGCAACCCTAATTTTTGCAACCCTTCGAAGAAGGGTTGCGCAAACGGTTGCGTCAGCAACGGTTGTACGTATCCCCTCCCTAATTTTTTTCGACGCACCTTTGGTCTCCTGGGTCAATTTTCTGCCCACCCTAATTTTTGACAACCTTTAGGGGCTTAGCCCTTATTTGATGTTTTGACACACCCTACACACCGCGCGCGCGCCACACACACACACACACCTAGCCTACACCTAGCCTACACCAGCCTCCATATAGCCTACACGCAGCCTCCACATAAGGCCTACACCAGAGCCTACACCTAGCCTTCACCTAAGCTACACCCGCACCCTAGCCTTCCACCATTCCATTCACATAGAACCTACACCCTACACCTAGTTCCACTCAGCCCTACTCAACCTACGCCTACACCCTACAACCTAGCCTCCACCCAGCCTTCAGCCTAGCCCTACAACCCATACACCATCAACCTAGCCTCCCACCCCAGCCTTCACCTAGGCCTACACCTACACGCTACAACAGTAGGACCGTCACCAGCCTTCACCTAGCGCTACACCGTATACCTAGCCTACACGTGCCCTCAACTGTTGATGGCTCAACTTGTTACTGGTCTCAACTTTGATAGACGTCATCCTACTGCTTGGCCAATCGCTGCATAATCTGATGATCAACTTTGATGACTCAGATTATTGATGGTCTAACTTGATGGTTCCCAATCACCGTTAGAAAGAAGTATCTTGGGATGTTCTATTAGTTATTCATATGAGTACGTTCTATGAGTGCCAGGGCAGTTGCCAACTGTTGAGTGCCGAATGAGTGCCAAGATGATGAGTGCCAAGTAAGTGCCAATTGGAGTAGCCAAGTGAAAAGTGCGCACATAGTGCCAAGTGCGAGTGCCACATAGTGCCAAATGAGTGCACTTTTTTTCAAGCCCTTTCTAGCCTACCCCTGAGCCTAGAAATAGCCCTAATATTGGTTCCTACCCCTAGGTTATAAGGTATGAGAATCGAGTTGCGTGTATATTACAAGTTGCCTAGGCATGCTTGCCTACTATGATCGTTAGTATTATTCTTACCACTTTAATGCCTACATTATATATATATTATACTATATATATATATATATTATATACTATATATATATGATATATATATATATATACTATCTATATATATTAATATATATATATTTACTTGCATGTTTTATTTAAACTAAACCATACACTATGACACTATATACACACTTCACTATGACACTATAAGCACTTACACTCTCCATAGACACTTACATTAAACCATATACGCTTACATTCACATCCGCACACAGATACACTTACACTTACATCCACACACTCGATATTTTTGGCATGCCTCAAACTTTGAATGACCTCAACTTGACTGCCTCAGCATTAATGCCTCAGCATTGATGTCCTCAACTTTGAAGGTTCATCTATTGATGCGTCATCTTTGATACCATCTATATGATGATTCAATCTTTATACATTTTCTACCCCCACATCATAAGACAGAGCATATTAATGTACTTCCCTAGTTCATAGCGTACCATCAGGCGCCGCATGCGACCCTCCGCGCGAAGAGGCTGACAACCGCACCGCAGGTGCGGACCCGCCGCGTCCCGCCGCGTG
>JABUQX010105361.1:0-22500 GCA_015478945.1 Trachelipus rathkii
TTTTAGTATTTATTTAATTTTCAAATCTCAGATATATTTGAACTCTTTTGGGAACCAGTTCAAATTTAACCATTCTAATACATTTGATAAAAATAATGCCTAAAAGTAATTACTAGTTAAATTCATTGGAATGAAGTAATAACATTTTAGCCATTGAAGATGAGGAACTACCAATATAGTATATATATATTTCAATTTAATAATTTATTATACACCACCAATCAATGGCCAGTATATACAGGAGCCTATACCATCGCAATAACATTCTATTTAAGTGACTGAGACTATCAAGAATCAAAAATAGAAAATGTTATTTATTCATCTGCTGTGCATCGAGCACTTCCGTTGTCCGGAGAAGTGATGTGATTTACGTATACCATTACCTGGCTCTTTAATAATAACGTAATTGCTCCTCAATTTTCATTCCTGCTAATGTATAATTATATTAGTTTGATCTTTTTCTATTTACCATCGAAGCCAACCTATCACTATCATTCTTGTGTATCTGAGTCAAACTTATTGTAGATCTTGACTTTCTCAGAGATCCAACACTTCTTTTTATTCTTCTATCTCTTAATAAATACCTTTTTTATCTAATCATAGCATATTGCTGGCATTTTAAAATCCCCATATTTTTCCAAAGGCAGACTATTTAATACATAAATGGCAGCCGTTAGCTCTATATAAACATAATACGTAATCAAGGATAAATCTACTCTGAGAGGCTGTCACAGACAATTTATTAATTCAATAAATAAAATTCCTAATTAATTTTGATTATGCTCTTTGTAATTACAGTCACATCTGATACAATAAAGTAATGATACTAACTTACTTTTTCATCCGAGTATTCAACTTATTTTACGAGTATTAATCAAATGTCTGAAGAATTTCCATATATCACTATAATCTAAGTACATTATCACACTATTTAAGTACAACACTAGATACAAATTTCGCATATATCTATACTGCTCTCAGCTAATTTCACATCTTTCGGTAAGTTCCGTTTCACTTTATTAATATCTATATATATATATATGAATTTATTATATATGAAGTGAAGCTACTTTTATAATATTTATAATTTATTTATTATCTAATTCCTAATAATAAATCACTATATTTATAATAATGCTTATGTTTTTAAGATGTATGCACAAGTGCAAATGATTTATAAAATTAAAAAAAATAGATTTAGAGTAACTAAATATTATTATTATCTTATTATTAATTATTATATTAAGCACCTTTCTACACTTTAATGTTAAATATATCTGAACATCACCATAGATAGCGTATAAGTGAGGAGTGAGTATATGCGATATAGGGGTAGGGGGTGAGTCATCATATTATTACCAATTATGAGTAATATTAATCATGAGTAAAACCATTCTTGCATTAAAGAGCTACAATACAAAAATATAGATGATAGATACATGTTGAAAGGATGAATTTAAGAATAATGAATATTAACCCTAATATATAACACGCTTTATGTAATTCTGAATAACACCAAGATAGCTAAGAAATGGGGGGGGGGGTAATATGTCGAAGGAGGTTAGGGGGGTATCACGCTAATATATTATATCCATATATAATATTTATATAATATATCATTAAGAGGAAAGAGTGGACTAAAAGGCAAAGATAATACATATGCATAGTGTATGGCATCAAGGAAATAATATATATAAAATTTACATATATATTCAACCCCTAAAAATATATATATATATATAATATATATAATATTAAATACAGAAAAATTAAAATGTAATTATACTTACAAGATTATATATAATAATATAATATATATATTATATATAATATATATATATATTATTAACTATATAATATTAATATATATATATATAATAATATAATATATATATATATTAATATTAAATATAATTATAATATATATATAATATATATAATATATATATTAATATATATATTATAATATATATATAAATATATAATTAATTATATATATATAATATATAATAATATTAATATATATTATTATAATAATATAATATATATATATATAATAAGTAATATATATATATATATTAATATTGTTCCTAATATAATAATATAATTTATAAATTAAATGACTATATGCTGTCAAAAAATTATCAAATACAATTTATTAAGATTATTAATGAGAGATGAGAGAAGAGAGAAGAGAGAGAGTAGAGAGAGAGAGATAAAGAGAGTAAGAGAGATGAGTATAGAGAGAGAGTATAGAGAGAGAGAGAGAGAGAGATATAGAGGATAGTAGAATAAGATGAAGAGTAAGAGAGAGAAATGAGAGAGAGAGATAGAGTAATAGTAGAGATAGAAGTATAATATGAAGAGAGAGAGAGACAGACACAAAATAATAATAGTATAAATAGATAGAGAAGAAGATCAACGAAGAAGAGTAAAGTAAGTAAGACAGTATAAGAGATGAAGAGACAAGAAGAGAGACAGATAGATAGGTGAACTTACGGAAAGAGGCAGAAACAGAAAAGTGAACTGAGAGGAGAGAGATGAAATGAAGAAGAGAGAGTAGTAAGTGAGAGAGAGTAAAGATAAGAGAGTAACAAGCAAAAATTTAATTTTAACTTTTAATATACTTACTATTGTAGAAATTCTTAAAAGCAATGTCCAATTATATATTATGCTCTAATGAACAGAAAATTATTTTTGTGAATTATATTTGCATGGTTAAAATTAATTCAATCTAGTTACAATAATAATATATATATTATATATATATATAATAATATATATATATATAAATATATATAATATATATATATTATATTATATATATATATATATATAATAATAATATATATATATATTATATTTATATATTATTATATATATATACCGATAAAGCTATTAATTGTCTATCTTTAGGAGAGTATATAAAATTTTTAAAAGAATTTTATGGTTCAAGCCTATTACATAAGATAGATTATCATTTATCAAGGCATGTATTTACACAATGAATCTTGGAATAAAAATTAAAAACATTTTCACACATCCTGAACGTTCTCCGGAGACCATAGTCGGGCCAAATAGATATATATTTTTATACCTTATTTTTAGAAGTGCTTTTACATTGAGTTGATTATATATATAATATATATATATTACACTTGAGTTTTTATTTTAAGTTTTTATTTATAATTCAGATCATATTGATAATTAATTTATGGATAATGTTTATTTAAATATTCCTTTTATGTATTAGGTTCACAATTATCCTTTATCATTCTCTCAAGTAGTATGGTTGTATTTAGTTTTATCTTATACTATGCGTTAATGTATTAATACATAAGAAATTAGATTCGAAGGATTTTATTTCTATAGTATAAATATGGGTGGTTATTTGATGTATTGAAATTGGGTTATATTTTGCATTGTTGATTGAAATTTGATTATGAGAACATCCCAGATCTTTTTGAGTGTGTCAGTTTTTGGGTGGAGATAATTCATTACATGTCCTTTTACGTAATATCTGTTTGAGTGGGTTGAATTTTTTTGAGCCTTCGTACTAAAAGTTATGATGAGTTTCTCCTACATATTATTTTTTGTAACATATTTGAGTTAACATACTAGGGTATCTGATATATATCAATACAGTTATCTGTGAGGTATTAGAATTAACATTATTGGGGTCGATAAAGTGATTTAATTTGACTTAGATGTTTAGTTTGGAGGGTATTATGAGGTATAAATGTTTTATTGAGGGTATGAAATTGAGCTTTATTAATATATTTTGTAGACGGCATAATGTTTTGGATATCTGGTATAAATATTATATGTGGTTAGGGATAGTTTATTAGGGGTAGAGGAGTTAAGTGAGAGTGTTAATGGGTATACTCTGTGTTTTTTGGCTCTTTTCTTTGAGTAAGCCGTTGGTCTATGCTACATCACTTTTTCGCGCGAATAAGAAAGCTATATAGAATAACGGAAGATTATATCTTGTATATGAGGTCTTATTGGAGTGTTTTCGAGTATCTTTGCGCAAATTGGTAGGAGGAAACATAAGATATGCTGGGAAAACGCACCACGCGCGAGATACAATCACTGAGTTGACTAAGTATCATAGCCTAGATATGTTGTGCTGTGGGTGAATTAGGTATATATATATAGAGGGGGGGTCACCCCCGAGGGTGGACACCGAATATTGCGCTTACGCCCTTGTGGCGTGATCTGTGTGAGTGGGTGAGTTTAGGCCTAACGAGAGTTAGGTTCGAGCGTTGATGACGTAATCTCGTCGCAGACGAGATACGTCAGTGCGCGAGAGCGCACACACACACTCTTACATATTAATTATTATTAATTATTATTTATTATTATTATTATTTATTATTATTATTATATTATTATTATTATTATTATTATTATTATTATTATTAATTATTAGGAATATTTGGTTCCGCAGGAAAACACTTTCTGAGTTGTTTTAAACCCCTTCTGCGTCTCCTTCGTCCACCTCAGCGTCTCCACCGTCAGCGCCTTGGTTTGCAAAATTCCGATTTCATTTTTCCGGCCCCCGATTCAATGTGCGACAATTGCGTTTCATTCACCCTTGGCTTCGCAATCCCTACCATCGACATCAAGCTCCAGGTTCGCGGCTGCCCCCCGTCAGGGTTTTGACTCCGGCCCGCGATTCCGGGCCTCCGGCTCCCGGCTTCCGGTTATTATTTCCCGCCGCGGTTTCTTCTTCGCATCCCGGTTCCGAGTTCGATATATATCTATATAAGTTAGAGTTATCGTATTCTGGTTTAAATTTGGAGTGGTGTTTTAGATGATGAACGTACCCCATTCGTATCGAAGTTACGTTCCCCATGGGGTCCCCCAAGGGGACCGCTCACCCACCCTTTAAAAAATGAGTGTTCGAAAATTGGCTGAATTTGGTGAGAGGATCAGAGTTGAATTTCTAGAAAGACTTGGTATGGAATCTTGAGGAGTTGGGTCCGGCGGCACGTGGCTGGAGCCAGCTGCGGTGCGGTTAATAAACATTCGTAAAGCCAACAATGTTGGTGTCCTTATAAGGGTTATCGAGGGTCGTAGAGTTCGAATATGATGGTTATAAGTCCGTGTAGGGTGGTGTCTAGGACCCCCATTAGGGGGTCCCGACTGAAAAAAGAAACACAGAGTGCAAAACAGAGGTCGAAGGAGGAATGAAGAAGGATGAAATAAAAATAAAGAGAAAAGAGGAGAAGGAGTTTTTGAACTCAGAGGAGTAGGATTTGACAGCTGCACCGGTGCTGCTCCGGTGCGGTGCGAGTTATTAAATATTGTGTAATGATTACAATATTGGTGTCTTTATATATGTTATTGGGTCTGTAAATTTCGAAAATAATGGTTTCAGGACCATCAAGAATAAATAAAAATAAAAAATAAAATAAATAAATAAATAAAAAATAAATAAAATAAATAAATAAAATTTCTTATTCATTTTGGTTTATAACTTACAAATTTAACGTTTTTTACATACCCTAAAAGCAAGTAAATCATATCAAGCCACCATCCCAGCCAGCATCCGGTCATCCTCCCTGACCATCTGTGATCTTTGATCTATTGATTAAGGTCAATTTTATAAAAATGGTAACGTTTTACATACCCTAAATCAGTAAATCAGTAAATCAAACCCCCCTCCAACCAGCATCCGACGAACGCCTCCTGTCCATCCTTGAGCTTTGATCTATTGATCTATTGGTTCAGGTCACATTTCGAGTATCATTTTTGAATAAACATAAACATAAAAATTCAAAGTTCTTTAAAATTTCAAAACTAAATTCATATAGTTACCGTAACAAGTTTCACATTAATAAGCTTACTTTGCATCATCTGAAACTAATGAATATAAAACCCACAAGACAAACTTAGCAACATCTTAAAACCAGGAATAAACTGGTAAAGCTAACAAAAGTTCCACACTTTAACAACAGTAAAGTAACTAATATAGCATACAAAAGACGTAACCTACTTACACTTTTTCCTAACAATATCGCTGTTTATTTTACATTAAGTACTGTATTTTACAAAAAATTTACCATAACCGTGTGTAATTATCATACATACCAATGAGTATACTCTAACATAATAGGGTTTCCACATTAATAAAGCTAACATAGTGTCAACCTGAACTAAGAAAAAATGTACAACAACAAACCTAACAATATCTTAAGCAGGAATAAGCAGTCAACATTACCAAAGTACACCACACTTCACACCAGTAAAGTAACTAACATAGCAATCAAAAACGTAACTTATTCTTACTATTGTCAAGCATAATCTCCAGCATAACGATGTTAATTTACCTAACATGGTGATATTTAACCTAAAATTTATCACAACCATTGGTTAATTATCCATAACAGAGCAGTCGAAAGTAATGCTAACGTAACAAAGTTTCCACATCAATAAAGTTAACATATCGTTACATGAACTAAGAAAAATAATGTACAAAGACAAAACCTATCACACCTTAAACACGATAAACTGTTTAACATTAACAAAGTTTCACACTTTAACACCAGTAAAGTAACTAACATGGAATGCAAAACGTAACCTAATCTTACTTTTTCAAGCATAAACTCTACATATTAACGTTAATCTTACCACTAACACAGTAACATTTAGCAAAAATTTCTCACAACAGTGGTTAATTATACTGATCAATGAAAGTATGCTACGGTATAAAGTTTCCACATCAAATAAAACAACATAGGTAACATGAACAAAGAAAATAATGCAAAAAGACAAACCTAACACAACTTAAGCACAAATAAACTGTTAACATTAAACAAAGTTCCACACTTAAACCCTGTAAAGCTAACTAACATTGTATGCAAAGCGTAACCTAATCTAACTTTTTTCAAAAACATATCTCTAGCCAATATTAACGTTAATTCTTACACTGACTCAGTAACCTTAACTAAAATTTATCAACAACATTGGTTAATTATACTGATCAACGAAAATACTCCTAACGTATTAAAGTTTCCACATCAATAAACTAACATAGCGTAACATGAACTAAGAAAATAATGTACAAAGACAAACCTAACACAACTACACGCGAATAAACTGTTGACATTACCAAAGTTCAACACTTAACACCAGTAAAGTAACTAACATTGCGTGCAAAACGAAACTTATTCACAATAAATAAAGCTAACATAGCATCATATGAACAAGGAAGAAAATAATGTACAATGACCAAAAGCTAACACATCTTAACGCCCTAAATAAACTGTTACATTAACAAAGTTCCACACTTAACACCAGTAAAGTAACTAACTTTACATACAAAACGGAAACCTGTTTCATACTTTTTCCAAGCATATCTCTTACATATTAACGTTAATCTACATTGACACAGTAACATTTATCAAAAATGTATCAATAACCTTGACCGATTATCATACAGGCCCAACGAATATAATGCAAACGTAACAAAGTTTTTTACATTATCAAAGTAATATTTAAACAAAAATTTATCATAAACCTTTATCCCAAATAACATTATCTCTTTTTAGATCCCCTTCCCCCTTTCAGAAAATAACAACTCTAAACATGAAAAAATGATTTAAAAGCTATAACCATTTGCATAAAGTGATGCAATACTTATTATATTATAATCCTCTGACAGGAATATGAGCAATGTAGCAGTCGCCTTTCGGTTTACGATTAAATATAAATTACACATCGTTGGGAATAACGAAACGCAGCCTCGCACAAAAATGAGTTCTTTATATACTAACTAATGAATATATCTAACATAATAGGGTTTCAACATTAATAAAGCTAACATAGCAATATATGAACTAAAAAATAATGTACAACGACGAATCTATCACTACTTAAGCATAATAAACTGTTAAGCATTAACAATGGTCCCACACTTAACACCTGTAAAGTAACTAACACTGCATACAAAAACGTAACCTATTCATGCTTTTTCCAAACATATCTCTAGCATATTAAACGTTAATTTTACATTGACACAGTAAATGCCAATGTATTTTAACATATGAAATTAGCATGAAGCACTGATATGTAGGTTTTTCATATTATAATTCAATACATGAGCGTATACAAGATAATACGTGTAAAATAGTCATAATAGGTTTTTATCACAATACATAATCTTACCACGGAATTGAGTTTTTAAAATATATTAGCTTAAACTCTTACGAGTTGTGGATAGTGAGCTTACTGTATCGACATTTACGGTGTATTTAGCATTCGGTTATATCTAAATCTCTAGTCGCAATCTATTATAGTACAGGTACTAGAGCTGGAAGCTATGAAGAAATAACTATGATGAGTATGCACAAGAGACTCTCTGTGATTGGTGTTGGTGGTTGGATGCTGCCATGATCACTCAAAAGCCAACCTGAATCCAGAATGCACTACATGTGTAGTAAGGGGATGGGGTAAATATTGATAGTATTCGGTAACCACTACAACGTTAATCAGAATAATATTGCATGAACGTAAGACTATTAAACAAGACTGATACGACCTCTTAACGAAGCACGTACGTACATTGTCACTACGCACGGTGCCCACGAGAAGATTACCTAAATCCACTCATAGAATTACCGTTAAAGTGAAAGAAATTGTGTGTTAGGGACCAATTGATTAAGTTTGTTTAATGAGTTGGAAAGCGATTATTGCACGAATTAGACATAAGATTTTTTTCTTCTCTCGAATTAATGTAATCTATATTCCTTAACATGCTAGATTGTAATGTAAGTTTTGTTGAGGGAACACATTAAGGCGAGATCGACTTAATAATTTGATGTATACAAAATAATGATAATAGGTTTAGCGGCCCAAATGAGCCTAAAGGAGCAACTTGCTGTTGAACTATGGAGTGGGGAGTCATTTAGTCTGAATACAGTGAACTATGAGCTACTGAATGAGATATATATTAGCTAAATGCTTTGGGCGAATTGTTGAACATATATGTTGTTTAATGACAGATCAACTTGGCGGCTTTTTAAAGCGTAATATTTTTACGAGATACAACAATATTTTTGCGATAATTATTGTAAAGTTGAGCTATTTATACCTTCGTGTCTAATAGTAATAAAATGAATAGGCTCAGGTAATAAGCGGGCGACATTCATGTCGGATATATATAATCGGTTCCTATGGGATCCCATAGAACACAAGTCGAGACAAAGTGATTTGGGAACTCTAAAACATAACGATAAAGAACCTAGTTACGCTATTGATTAAAACCTATAAATTGTTGGTCTTTTAATTACTAACATTTTAGAGAAGAACCAGAGGTTAATTTGTTTTAATGTACATCCTAGTGGATGGGGTGTCCCCTTATGATGTAAAATATATAGCTATAACAAGGTATAATAACGTAATAATTTATTACTGCAGATAGTAGAGCAAATGATTTTAAATGTGCCATGTCTCTCACTATCTAAGAGAGTAATAATGGTTCTATGTATCATAAACTAATTTCGTAATTATCTCCTATGTCGTCTCTGTCGAAATACATGAAATCGGGGTTTCCTTTAAGTTTTTTAAACCGCCACTCTTGCGCCTGACACAGTATACCAATGCGATGGGCCCTGTACCTCTAAAACCTACTAATGAATTCGTGAAAATCGGTGTATTCTATGTTCCATGAGTAATATCTCATCTTGAAACTATATCTATATTGCATACAGTGTCTCGATTATATTGTCTCCTAATCGTCACACAGATGTCTATTTAAATATGTGACGAGTTAGATGAAACATTTCCATATACCAAGGATCATTACGTTATTTAAATGATGATCTATATATTATATAACCCTATTCCCACTATATCTATAATCTTTTCATATAGCTCGGTGCGTTGTATTATTGGCACTTGACGATTTACTATATGTCATTGAAAGAAATTACATGATTCTATAAAACCAGCAGTTTGCTCAGAGGCTATTTTCAAAAATAATACGAAATTTATTCTTTCCAAGATTGTATCACTAAATATATTTAACCGTGTCTTGTATCTAGTGCGAGATGAGTGTTGAGACTATGATACTAATAGTACCAGGCAATTCGTAGAACACTTTTCGTCAAGACTTATTTAGTGTCACAACTCTCGATGACGTTCCACTCTAAAATTAGATTCATGAAAATTTTTGAAAATATGCGTAAACTTTCCACACTGAGAAACCTCGACTGTAATCTACACACACTTTATTTATTAGCACCTGATTTTTATCAAAAGTAGATCAAGTGTTATTAATAATATAGTTCCGTAGGAAAGGCCTTATTATTCACACTGTCCGTATTTTAGAGGGAAAGGGGGCACTAAAGATTTGCCGAGGGATCACTAAATTTCTCTAAACATTTACCACATTATGAATTTAAAGTTGTGAGATTCTCTTAATCATGTAGCTTGAGAATAATTAGTTGTTGTTTCTCGACTTACATTCTTGTTTACGAGCATATTTTACTTATGCGCGAATATCGGAGAATTAAGATTTACTGCCGATGAAATTCCTTGCGGGCACTCTATAATTGCTAACTATAGTAATTTCTACTTTAATCGTAGTATCATATTAGATCTACAAGAATGATCCACTTATACTAAAGGCCTGCACTACCAATTGAACGTTATAATTAAAACACATATTAGAGAGTAATGACTCTTAATTTTATTATAAACCATTTAATAAATACAAACGCTTTGTAACACCAAATAATGAATTGAAACAACATATCCTATGTCTAAAATTCTCAATACCCAAGTGTCAACTAACTTAAGTATGGAGCTTACCGAATTACTGAGCAGTATATATATAACCCCACCACTCCCATATCACGCAACAAACTAAGCCATTCATGGAATAAATGACACGGTGTACGAGTAGGATGAACATTTTTTGCAAGTCTCACTGCACACAACAACAACAAAGTCTAGGGCAACCAACTGTAACACATTCAAGTAATTCCTTAACTAATCAATCAATAAACTTTAAAATCAATTCACATGCTTCCAGTAACAATGGCACTTACATAAACAGGTATACTGAAAACCAATACACCCAACGAAATCACTATCCGATTTCACGAAATACCATTAGTACCTGAAAAAAAATAAACTCAAGGGTTGCAAAATACAACGAGTTAATTAATATTCAAGTGTACGAAAACACACACGCTTCTT
The DNA here is from genome assembly GCA_015478945.1 of Trachelipus rathkii. NCBI lineage: Eukaryota > Metazoa > Arthropoda > Malacostraca > Isopoda > Trachelipodidae > Trachelipus > Trachelipus rathkii. The sequence continues at coordinate 11,209 of JABUQX010105361.1, forward strand.
CACCATAAATTAATCACATTTCTACATCACGAGCGAAATTATTCCAATGCTAAACGTTAACATTCCACACTCACAAAACACACGATATTTTGTCATATCGATTACATATATTTTTGGAGAGGGCATAGTTACGTACTATAACATTAACGAAATAAAACATCGTCCCGTTGCGTTCCGATAACTGTATAGTAAAGTCAGCTTAAGGTAAAGTCTAGACACCCGAAACCAAGCAAGGAGCACAGCACGGATTGCTTATGAATTTAACGGCTATCTGGCTACCTGTCCTTATGAATATACTTATATTATTAGCGAACTTTTTAAATAACTACAAGCTTACCTTCCCTGGATACTTTTTACATCTATTGCATTCGTATTAGAAGGAGAGAGAGCGAGGAGAGGTGGTTCGAGATGCACCCCCCCTAGTAGGCCAAACGTTGTGTGCTTTTGGAATCCTCATTCGCTCCAGCTAGTCGAGGTCATATAGGGGTAGGTATCTGTGTAGACCCGAAGGGTGAGCAGCGCGAGGATGGGTGTACGTTTTTTTCTAGAGTTAACTTCACCTACGCCTATCACCCCAGGTTCTTCCCCCTAACCCCTTTCATCTTTCAGCTAAATGTTTGATTTCACGTTCTTTCTTGAGCCTTTTTATTTTAAAATCTTTTAACAGCAATTTTTATCACTCTTTGTATATCCGATTAAGTGATGAGACTGACTTTCTTCAGCTCAGCTACTTTCAAGGGAGCCACTACTAGATCCTTCAGCAAAGCCGAGCTTCCTCCGGCTATAATTCTGATGCAACCTCATAGGACAATTTTTTCTAAAAATATTTTTACTCTCCACTTTAACTTTCTTTCAAGCACGAGTATGTTTGTCAATATCATAGTCTAGGTATTATATTTTTTAGTCTTTGGAAGTATTCATTTCATATATTACAATAGCTTCACTAGTTTACTGGATACCATTTTTCTAAGCGCTTTTGTGTCTTGCTAAAATCTGGCACCTTCAACTAGTAATTTAGGATTTTAAACACTTTTTACCTTTTTCACGGTATTATATTATTACCTTGGTACTATTTACTAGTGTGAATTGGTAAAATGACTCTTCTTAATATCTTAGTATACTGTTTTCAGAACCTCTGTATACTTATAGCGCTTTTTTCCTAATACATCTGGCAACCATCATAGATAAATTATCAGGATTTTTTTATGTAACTTTTTTAATGCCTATTTTTCGGTATTTTTTTAGTAATAAAGTCAACTATTTGAGGATTGTTAATTGTGTTTAGTTTTATTTTTAATGATCAATAATGATATCCAACTAACCCTTACCGACAATTGTCTGAATCTGAACACTTCTCAATATCATTCTTATATCTCAGTATTCATATTCAGCACGTCGGACTAGATGGATAATCGCGTAAAGGAGGGTGGTTCTGTTTCGTAGGTTTTTAGCAATCTGTATGAATAATAGACTGGAGGGGTGTTTTTAAATCTATAAACATGATTTACTGATTAGTCACTTTCACTAACTTAGGGGATTATAATCTCATAAATTACACCGCTTGACACAATTTCTAGTTATTATAAATAGTCGCATCTCATTAAATCCAAGAGATCAATAGATCCAGAGGATGGCTACGTGTAAGGGATTGAACACCCGTATGCTGAATGCTGTGCTGAATGGATGGGGCCTTGAATTTGTAAAAAGTGATTTACTGCTTTATTTAATAGGTAGAGTATGCTTAATATAATCAAAGCCACCAAATTGCCAAATTTAATATATGTCATAATCAGCTAGTGTAATGCTCTTCTTAATATCAAAATAAGCGAGCAATAAAATGAATAAGAAAGTATATTAATCATGGTTATTCGGGTTATCTTTAAAATAACCTTATTTATTTTTATTTTACATTTTCTATATTCTAATTTTTTGATGTTCAATAATTTTTCATTGAATGGTATTAGGCCTTCCTAAAAATACCACCTTATTTTCTGCAAAACTGAGCACAGAACCGATCAGTCCTTCACATACACCACTCGTATATTATTAGCCTGTTATAAGACATTCCGTATCAGAATACGATTATGCTAGAATCATTCTTATCTCTCAGCGCACACGTAATGTAGTAATCGCTTATGAGTTAACAACGTCAACATTAATGGTAAGCGATTTCATCTCAGCGCGTTTGCAACCTCAAGTAGCCTGCAGCCGCCGACAGCCCATCGCCCAAGGGCCTGAGGAGAACATGCCTACGCAAAACAATTTCCATTGGGCCTAATTTGGTTTGTCATGCATATGATACAGATCTTCCCTATTATCTTTTACATTAATTCCTTTCTCTCGTTTAGAGTTTTTTCACACAATATTCTCTACATTTTTTATTTACTTACTTTCTTTCCTTCTTTATTTAATTCACATTCTTTATTTCTATTCTCAGTAGAATTCTATATTCCTTTTGCGCGTTTCCAGACTTTCTCCCTCAATATTTTTCTCTCTAATTTGCTACATTTTCTTTGTAGTTATTCTTTTATTTTTATTTTTCATGTAGAATATTTATTTTATTTTAAGAAATTATTTTTGCGCGTTTTTACTTTTATTAGTGTGTGTGTTGATTCCTAGATAAATTTCATTCTAATTTTAATTTTGGCTTATTTAAAGTTTATTTTCCTAAACCTTTATTTTATTTACTGTGAGGTACTTAATAATCATCTATACTTCAGTACACTCTAACTATATATGATTATCAGAGATCCCAGTAAATCTGAAATAACCCCACCCGTCACTACAAGTCATAACCCCTAACCATCTAGGCCGTTGTTCAATGATACGAAAAGTTTAATTAACCATCGGCGAAAAACAAATTTGCATGGCTCCAGCAAATACGAGGTAGCTCGGGAAAATGGCTCCAACATTTCCGTACAGATTCCTCACTCAAACGCGCCATAGTCTTATTTTCTAGAAATTTCACAATTAAAATTGGTCTTACTAGTAGATCGCTCTCACTCAAAATATATCTCCAGCTCAATTCCACGAAACACTCCTTAGAGAGACTCTAGTTAAAAAGGGGGGGGTGTGACAACTCCCCTCTATGTGGGGGAGAGGACTCTCACTTGCCTCCGGGACGTTAACTTCGTATACCGGAGATCATCTCCTGTTGTGCCTAACGCTTACGCCCATTCATCATCTCAGATACAAAAGCATCCAAATAAATTTGGGAGGAATCCCATGATGATATCATATGAGAGCACTCTCATTAACTTTATCTTATATGGAGATTTACAATGAGTCTAATTTTTCTGTGAGTAAAACTCACACAGAGACCACCACGAGACATTGTTCGTATAGAAAACTTTGTCGTGGCTTGTGTGAGATAATATTCACCTAACCTGCTGAGAGAAAGCCCGTATGCTTCTGTTGATGTCAAGCGTAATCGAGAGAGTCATGTGCTCTGGAAATGTCGAACTATAACTTCACATAGAAAATGCATTCATGTCTGAGACTCGAGACCACCTGCGAAGCTTGAGTCCGATAGCATAGGGGCATGTGCAGGAGATACACAGAATGGTAAAATGTCAAGTTAATCACTGAGCCGCCATCTGCCCAGTCATCACCTCGCGCCACGCACATCTGAACATTCGGGGCCGCCCCATGAATCTATTGATCTTTGAGTATAAAATGTGATAACTATCGATCAATAGTCATAAAACCACAGTTGAGCGCCTGATATCGATGGTGTGCATTGGACGCCTGAACGAGTGACGATTAGTGAAGAGACTAGCTACAAGGGGTTTAATAATCTAGTACTAGAGAAGTAGATTCCTGACGGAATACAATATTCTTTTTACGCACTTTAAGGACTTGATATGTTATATGTTGTTAGATTGGAAAAATTTCAATGAGACTTTTTTAGAGAGATTATAGTACATTGCAATAATAATTAATTTAAGATAATTGCAATAATGAATTATATTTGACTAGATAGTATTGTATATTAAAGATATTGATTAGAGAGATAAATATATATCAGACCGTTTGTGGTTGCATGTTTTGAATCACATGTAATTGTTATTGATAAGCTAATAGTTGGTAGATGGAGTGTGGTGTTTGGCGTCGTCGCTTGCGTCTTAACTGAGCGATTAAGTCTCGTTGCGGCTGACGAAATTACGTCGAATCACGTGTCTTCTGATACCGTAATCTTTACTTTGGTTAGGTTGTTCTCTAAACTCATCGCTCATCTGCAGATTCGTAGTCTGCGCATTCGATTGAGTTGTGCGGTTATAGCGCTGCAATATGCGTTCCACGTCTCTTCTCCGTGGCGTTGTTACCTCGTTGCCGGTCTGCCTTCTATATAGCGTATGTTATACTATATCATAAACAGGACTGTGATAATTTTACTCTCGATAGGATTCGAGCTCTTATATACCATTTATTCATCCTAAGAACCTCTAATAATATTCTCTCTATAGTAATATTAATTCGAGGTACCATATAACCATATAACCTATTGGCGAGGAGCGAGAAGGTGTAGGCGTCAAACCGTGACGCGATACACACTAATCTATAAAACTAAATAAATTAATAATATATCATTATATATACGAGTAGCACTAACATGAGACATTATAACTCTAAGTAATTCCATTATAGTAACAATGGATATACTATATTAAAATGTTATTTTCAAACCTTAACCAAGCAGAAGGACGGCATTAGCATTATTATCATCAACTTTACTATTATACACACATAAAGCATTCATATTATTATTATTATTAATATTATATTTAAATTATTTATTATTATTTATTATTAATTATTTATATATTATTATAATTATTAATTATTAATTAATTATATATATATAATTCATTATTATTATTATTTATTAATTATTATTATTATTATTAATTATATTATATTTTATATTATTATAATTTTTATAATTATTATTATTATTATTATTTATTATTATTATTATTTATTATTAATTATTATTATTTAATTATTTATATTATAGTAAGTATATTATATATTAATTATTTATTATATTAATATATTATTATTATATTAATTTTATTAATTATTATTTATCATATTAATTATTATTTAATTAATTTATTTATTAGTTATTATTGTATTAATTATTATAATTTTATTCCACAATCATAAGATCATCACATCACATAGCTGCGAAATCAACTTATATTATTGGTACCAGCAAGGGTTCAACAATATTATAGAAATTTATGGTTGGTTAAAATATTATGCTATACCCTCCCAGGCTAACCTAACATTACGTAATACTTCTGATTACGTATAATATTCTCAAAGGGATACCAATCAGAGACTGTATTTATGCTATGTCAATCACTGAGTATAAATAGATATATATAATCCCATGAATATATCGATGAGGATATGACTCATATAATATACTTAATATTAATCTTTTTTGACATCAATCCAAGTAGGGTTAACGTGAGATATATTATTACTTTGTCCATCTTATTATTATGTGATCCCTTACTTAATATCATAATAATATATTATTATTATCTTAAACATTATTTTTTTTATTATATTATTTAAATTATATTATAATTTAATATAATATTTATATATATATATTAATTATTTATTATATATATATAATTTAATTTATTATTAATTTAATTATTATATTTTATATCTATTATTATATTATTATTATATTTTATAATTATAATATATATTTAAATTATTTATTATATTAATTAATATTTTTCCAATATTTAATTATTGTATTATAGTTTTATCCATTCGGCTATTCCTAGGAACATTTAACAATAACCTATAAACTAACATATACAAACACCCATAATCACACATCACACACACCACACACACACACACACACACACACCACACACAAACATATTGTATTGTGTATATATATATACACAAATTATATAGACTCACTTATTTTTTAATACATATATTAAGCCATGGCAATCATGTACTACTTAACTGAGATATATACTATATATATATCACATATAATGACTGTTATTAATTTTCTATTATCTATATGATATTGAATCATAACGAATGTGTAATCTTTTACTAAGCGCCGTTGGTAAATATTAATTATTATATTATATTTTTATCATCAGATATTTAATTAAAATACATTTAGAATTTGAGTTTAATTATATATTTCTTATTTACGTATATTTATTATTTACTATACAATTATTTACTCATTATTATTAACATTTATATATTGTAAAAGTTAAAAGTTAGGTTATTTATTATTTATTGAGCCTTAGAACTCAAGATTTATATATTAACCTATATAATGAAGGAAACACAGTCTTACACAAAACCACAAGGAGGGGTCATTAAGAAGACCCAAGCATCTAGAGTGACGTATTTTTGGTTCCTATATGATAGTTTAATCTATAAAATTAATACCATTATGTTATTATTATTGATATGAGAGGATCTGGATTTTCTACCATACATATATTTATTATACATTTGAGTAATTATTATAAGTATTTATTATTATATCTTAATGTATCTGTTAATGAAATGATCGTTACTGTATGGGAGGTAGTAATCTACGCGCGCTATTTTATAATTTTCGCTCTGTAGCAGCCGTGTGAGATCATTGTCGTTTCATCTTTAATATTGAATCTGTATGATATATTTGGAGAATAAAATAATTTTTCAAATAATATTAATAATGCATTATATACCCGTTTAACGAGGAATTACGAGCGCTGCAGAATATGAATAAGTATAATTTATATATATCCCGTAATATTTAGGAGAAAACTCATGGAGAACTATATTATGAAATTTGAGGAGTATACAGTAGTCATCAGTGAGTTATACCATGCATGTTTGAGTTCACTGTTTCACATGAGAATGCTGGATCCTTTATAGGTAGAACTTATAGGAATAATAATTAATATAATATATATATTATATTAATATAATAATATAAGTATAAATATTATATATATATACTATATATATAATATATTAGTATGATTAATATATATTAAAAAGTTATTTATTTAACCTCAACCTAACCTAATAACCTACCTAATCTTAACCTAAACTACTTATCCTAACTTAATATAACTTAACCTAACCTATTCTTTGCTCACTAGCTAAACATTATTACTCGTAACCTAACCTAACCTATAACCTATAAATTAAATTATAATTAAATTAATAATTATATAATTAATATATATTTATAAATATATATTATTATATATTATTATATATATATATATTAATATAATATAATATATATATAAGTATAAAAAACTATTAGATAAATAGATTAATATAATATATAGTAAAATATAATATATATATATAATATTGATAATATAAGATTATTATATTAATATATTATTAAATTATATATATTAAATAATTATTATAATATAATATATATAATATATATAATAATAATATATAATAATATTAATTAATATATAATATTAATATTATATATAATATAATTATATTTATATATTAAATTATTAATATTATATATATATATATAATATATATATATATATATATAAATTATTATATATATATAATAATTCCAGTTCCCCTAAGGATCCAAGGATCCCTGGAACAAGGTAACTAACTATATTTCCGGTTAAATGAGTGTTTGCAAAAGAATCCTACTATATTTCTCTCATACTCAGTTTTCATACCATGAGGTTCCATCCAAATCGAGTAATCTCATCAACATTACTAAGCGATAATATTCAGAACGGAATTGATTATATTAATATAATATTTTCCTTATCGATAATATTTGTTTCTAAATGGTAAATATGAGTATAACCAAGAGCAGGTATAATGATGATTATAAAAATATCATTGAGTAATAATGGAGGTTATAAGTATATAATATATAATATCGATAAATATCATTGACCATCAATTAATTGATCTATCTGATTATTTAAAACACTTCATAGGACTAACTCACCCTCATTTTGTGGAGTTATAAAGTACTCACTCCACCTTATTGGGTGGTAAACCCTGAGTTCAGGCCTAAAAAGAAATAAATAAATAATATACTATATAATGACTTTTACAAAATATAAATAATATATAAAGTAATATATATATATACTAAGATAAAATTACAATTACAAACGAAATTTTAATAATTATAAATATGTGAAAAATATAAATATCTTATTCTACATGAGCTTGTTCAGATTAAAATTGTTGTATGAGACACTTGCTTGATGAGAAATAACTCATGTACAGGTGTATTCCACAGTGAATTTATGTATCGGAATTAGCTGTCAATGAATATCTAAGTTATCGTAAAGCGCTCTATAAATGCTTAATTGGAGTCGGTGAATCGATGCGGGTGAGTAGTGTTGTGTGTGGTGTTGTTGAGAATCTTATGGGGATTTCACATATATAGTTTATGTTTAATGTTCATTAATATGTACATATATTATATAATATATATGTTTGATATAATAAATAAATAATTATAATAATTAATAAATATATAATATATATAATATAATAATAATTTAAATATAATAATAAATAATAATAATAATAACTATTAAGTTAATAATTAAATTATATAATATATAATATAATATAATAAATTAATTAGTAATAATAGTAATTAATATATAATAATAATAATAATATATATATATAATATAATAATTATATATATAATATATATAATTAATAATAAATTAATAATATATATTAATTAAATAATTAAATAATTAAAAAATAAAATAATAATAATAATAATAATAATAATAATAAATAATAATAAAAATAATATATAAATTAATAAGTATATAATTAATAATATATATAAATGTGATTAAAAGATGAAATGATAATTCAAAGATAAGTGAATTTTAACGAAACAGAATGAATTCATCATGATAATAAGCCTTGTTTGATAATAATTGATAAAAATGATAATGAAGTAAATGAAGTTATAAGTATTAATACCGATATGATAATGGATTAATCGATCACTTTGAACTAATCGATAGAAATGATTAAAATAGATAATGATGATATAATATATTTAATAACAATCAAGCCTCAAATCACACAGAATGAACTTTAAATTTATTAAAACGAACAATGTTATAAAATGTATCTTAAATATTATATAAATATATACAAGAGCTCACAAATAACTGATAATTATGGGATTGTGCCGAAATTTAAATTGATTGTTCCTTTTAGAAATTTTTTCCACAATAGATAAAAAAGAAAAACGGAATTTAGGCCGTAAACTAGCATATATATAATAATATATATATATATATATAATATATATATATAATATAGTATATAATATATATATTATATAGTAGTTATATATATAATATATATATAATATATATATGATATATATATATATAGTGTATAGTATATATATATATATAGTATTATATATATATATATATATATATAGGTATATATATATATATATATATATATATATATAGTATATAATAAATAGATTACTTTATCGTCTCCCGGTCCCTCCTGTGAGAATGGGCGACCCTTTCTAGGTCCTCGGCAATCAACGGCGGTTGACCCAGTTATCTGTTAAAAAATATGGGTACTGAAATTGACTCTGCTGTTCACTGCATTTTTTTTTCCACAGATCACCACCACCACTTCTCGGGCCGGGCCATTTTCAAGGGAAGGGGGTAGAAAATAAAATTAGAAAGCCCACCAAACCCAAGGCAAACGCAAATCTGTCAGGTGAGCGCAAACGTGGGCTTAAAGAGTGGAACATTAAATACAGTTGGAAAAACAGAAGAAGGCAAGGAGTTCCATAGAACAGAAAGGGCTGGAAGAAAGGAGGTACCACAACGAATGAGTTCAGGGTTTTCAATACTCACCCAAAATTCATGCGAGAGCAAACCACCCCTTGTGCTACGTGGGTGACGCAATGGAGGTGGAATGTGAAAGGCCAAATCCTCCGAGCATCTTCCGTTGTAATATCTATAGAATTGAGATAGTGCGCCAACGTCACGTCGCAGAGATAGAGGATCACGAGAGCTTGAAAGTAGGGGACACTTTATTAGAACTTAACTTTAGACTCAACCTATACAAAGGAAGGGTAAGAACCAATAGCCCCCCCCCCTTCCAATGTGAGAACAGTACTCCAAACAAGGGCGAATAGGACCTTTATATAACTGGATTAGCTGTTCCGAGAAAAATAATTTCGGTAACCTGAACTGTACTCCTAGCTTCTTTGAGGCCACCTTAGCATTCGTTGTAATATGAGGTTTCCAAGACAATTTACTGTTTATGTTCAGACCAAGAATGTTTATGTTGTTCACAGGTGAGACAGGTCCTTGGTAATTTCGCTATAATATATATTAATATATAGTATATATATATATATATATATATATATATATATATATAATATATATTATATATAATATATATTATTTTTTTAATTATACTATTATATTTAAATATATTGAATTATATACCTGAGTAGTATTCATGAATTTATCTTCAAATATACAAAATATTTCTGTATTTACATTTATATATTATATAGTTATATATACTATATATTAAAATATAATATAATATATTATATAATAATATATTATTATATATATATATATATATATAATATATAATATATAATAATATATATATATATATATAATATATATATAGTATATATATATATATATATATATAATATATATATAAATATATAATATATATATATATATATATTATATATATAGATATAAATATATATAATATATATATATATATATATAGTATATATATACTTATATATATTATATATATTTTATATATATTATAATATATATATATAATATATTATATATAATATATATATATTATAATACAATATTTATATTTATATATGATATATATTTATTTATATAGTATATATATATATAATATGGGTGTAATATAGTGTATATATATATTAATGATATATGAGTATTATATATATAGTATATTAATATATATATATATTATATATAGTATATAGTATAATATATATATATATATATATTATAATATTTATATATATATATATAATACGATATATATATATATATATAATATATATATATAAATATATATTATATATATATATATATATATATATATATATAATATTATGATAATATATATATGATATATATAACCGAGTCTGGTCTGGATCGAAAGATTCTCACATTACCTCCATTAATTTGG
>JABUQX010105361.1:30000-37500 GCA_015478945.1 Trachelipus rathkii
AACTAAACATTGATATGTTAAGATATGCTTTGAAAAAAGGTGTGAAATAGCTACATTTTGTACGCTAGTGTTGGTTACTTTACTGTTGTTAAGTATGGAACTTTGTTAATGTTAATAGTTTATTCTATGCTATGTCAGCTTTATTAATGTGAAAACGTTTGTTACGTTAGCATATATTCCGTTGTATTCAGTATGATAATTAGACAAGGTTATGAGGAATCTTTTGTTAAATATTACTATGTTAAATGTAAATATTAACATTGCTACCACATACCCCGCTTGACAAAGTGTGAATATATTACGTTTTTGTATGCTATGTGTTAGTTATTTTACTGTTGATAAGGTGTGGAATTTGTTAATGTTAACAGTTTTTATTCATGTTTAAGGTGTGTTAAGGTATGTTAGGTTTGCTATTGTACATTATATTCTTAGTTTAGGTGATGCTATGTTAGCTTATTAATGTAAAAACTTTGTTACTTTAGCATATATTTGTTTTGGTCTGATGCATAAAGAACTTGATTTATGTTATGTTTATCCAAAATGGATACTCGAAAATGTGACATGAAACAATAGATAAATAGATCAAGAGATCATGGGAAGGCGGACAGAGGGGGAGGAGGGAGGATGTGGGTCGAATTTGATTTACTGATTTACTTGCTTTAGTTAGGGTATGTAAAAGAACAAGTTTTTTAAGTTATAAACATGAAGAATAAAAAATTTAGTAAAAACAAAAATGATTTACACAAATAAAACAAAAAACAAATAAAAGGTTTTGTGTGTTATGTTATAAAAAAATATGACTTGAATCAATAGATCAATAGATCAATAGATCATAGATCAATTAGATCAATTATATATAATATGGGGTAGAAAGGTGGCGGTGGGTGATTACTGATTTAACTGATTTACTATTTCTTGCTTCTTAGGGTATGTAAAAGAAACAAGTTTTATACGTTTATAAACATAAAAAGAATAAGTTTTTGAGTTAATGTTTATACAAATAATGACTTGATCAATTAGATCAATTAGGATCAATAGATCAAGATGGACAGGAGTGGTGAGCTGGGGAGGTGGTTTGATTTTACTGATTTACTTGATTTACTGATTTACTGCTTTAGGGTATGTTAAAACAAATATTTTGTTATGCAAAAAATATGACATGAATCAATTAGATCAATATATCAATAGATCATAGGAAGGTGACAGAGGGGTCGAGAGGGGTGTTTGATTTATTGATTTACTGATTTACTGATTTAGGATGTGTAAAAATGGGTAAATTTTTTACGTTATAAACATAAAAAGAATAAAAGTTATGTGTTATGTATACAAAATATGACTTGGATCAATAGATCAATAGATCAATAAATTAATAGATCAGTAGATCACGAATGTGGTGGGCAGGGTAGGATGGGTGGTCTTGATTTACTGCATTTACTGTTTTAGGGTTGTGTAAAATGTAAAATTTTTTTACGTTAATAAACATAAAAAGGAATTAAAAGTTTCTGTGATATGTTTATTACAAATATGACTTGGAATCAAATAGAATCAATAGATCACGAGTTGGGAGTGGTCGGAGGGTTTGGTGGGTGGTTTGATTTACTGATTTACTGATTTAGATGGTGTAAAAACGCAAAAGTTTTACGTTATAAACATGAAAAGCATAAAAATTTTAATAAAAATTATATTTTTAAACGAAATAAAATGAAAATAAATTAAAAAATATATAAAATATAATAAAAATTTGAAAATAAATTACAAAATTTAAATTAACACAAAGAATAAAATAGCACACAATATATTTTAGATGACGTTTATAAAAAGAAAAACGAGATTGAAAATAGACCATTGTCAGTCTTCACCTTTTAGAAAAACGGGTTATCTTTGCAAAGATGCATTCCTTCCTCCTTTCCTCCTTCATTTCCTTCTTCCTTTTTCCTTCTTCTTTCCTCCATCTTCTTCTGTTTTGCGCTCCCTGCATTTCTTCTGGGAACCCTCCTTCCGGGGGGTCCCCAGGCACCCATTACGAACTTGCAACCCTCATATTCGAGTTCTACGGACCTTAATAAACATTATTTATTGATTTTTACAATATGTAGACTAAAGCGTAATATTTATTAACTCATCACCGCACTGGCTCCAGCACCGGTGCCAACCTCGACTCTGAATCCTCTGATGCTAACTTCTTCGGAGACTCCTTCCTTCCATCTCTGACTCCGACTCCGACTCTTTTCTCCACTTCTCTTATGCATACCCTTTACGAAATTATAACCTTCATATTCGAAGACTCTGGCGGTGGTTCCGATAAACATATATATTAAGGATACAGAATAATCATATATTATCTATTACTAAATATTTACTAACTCGGCAACCGCACCGGAGCCTGTACCGGTGCTGGCTCCGGATCCGAATCCAGATCCGAATCCAACTCCGACTCCGGCGCCGAATCCTTTCTCCAAATTTCATCCTTCTTCGATCATTTCATATTTTTTAATGGGCGACACCCCTCAGGGGGCGCATGGTTACGTAACCTCGTCTACGACGAGGGATTACGTCACCACCTAGCGCGCGGCCAAATTTTTGGACGATTACGATAAGTCTTAACCTGAGTAGATATATATATATATACGCAGAAAGTGAAAGCATTATTTCATTAGAGCGAGCTCATGGACGGCTATCGCTGAACTCCCCGCGAAATACTACTGTTAAATTACAGTTAGGTTAGGTTTAGGTTAGGTAAGCTTAGGTTAGGTTAGCTTAGGTTAGGTTACCTGAATTATCTTAATACCTAACCTAACCTAACCTAAACAAAAATTAAGAGATAAAAATACATAAAAACTGTTTACTTGGTTTATAAACGAACTTCTTCTGATATATATATATATAATATATTATAATAAATAATATATATATATATTATATTATATATATTATATATATAGTATATATATTAGTATATATATATATAGATGAGAAGAGAAGAGGAGAGAGAGAGAGAGCAAAGTACCGACCCGATTCGACCTCAAGCGACCTCTAACGCACCGAGCAAGTTAAATTCTACTGTCACAAACTGCATTATGCCATATATATCATATATATATATATATATATATATATATATATTTATATATATATAATACTATATATATATATATATATAGATATATATATACTATATATATATATAATATATATATATATATATATATATATTAACAACTAGTGATGCAGGTAACATCCGCATCCGCATCCGCGGAGCATCCGCACATTTTAAAGATCCCACTATCCGCATCCGTATCCGCATTTGCGCTGCGGATGTTGCGCGTATGTTTATTGTTCGAGATTGATAAAGAATTTTATAATAAAATACTTAAGATGTAATCTGAACGCAAGCTTTAATATGAGAGATAATGGACTCGACTCAAACTGTGTATATATGGACTCATGAATCTCGCCAGCATGAGAAGTTCATATAATTGAGTCAACAGATCACATGAGGATTAGGATGCCAAAAAATAAGCGCTCTCGCTTCTGTTCTCCGAATGTACTAACATAATCTCAACGCATAAAGAAGCATTCTTGAACCATCTTCAAATGAAAATGATGGAGGTTTAAAAAGAATGAAAGGTGTAATAAAACTAAAGCTAGAGAAACGCTTTGGTTCTGTCCTGTGGAAATTAATGACCTTACTATTGCAACTTACCTTAGAATCCCGTTATAAAGCAAGTTTTTTGTACACAAAATTTAGAACAAGTTAAAATCGCACTTTGTGTTGTTAGTGAAACTTCAATCCGACCAGTTCTATTAATTTCGCCACCCATTTAAAAGGAAAAAACGAAATCTACAGAACCACTCCACCTCCTAGAAGTAAAATCCATTAACAGATTTTCACTGGTATAATTATTTAGAGTCATAGTAGTGATGAGAAAAAACACGCATTTACCATAAGATGTAGAGCAAATTGATTGAAAACTATCACAAGAAAACGACTAGATACAAATGATGATCCGATTAGTTGGTGGAAAGTTAAGCAAAATGTTTACCCACGCTTGAGTAAACTTGCAAGGAAATACTTGGCCTTTCCCCCAAACTAGTGGTCCAAGTGAGAGAGTATTTAGAATGCATGTGCTAATATTATATAAAAAGAGAAACGACTTCAGCAGCAGAAAATGGCAGAAAAAATTTTGATGTTTCTCAAGCCAACAACTTTCCTGATATTTGAATTTCAAATACATAGCTGCAAAAAGTAATATACCATTGGAAAACTCTCTTTCATTAAGCGTCGGGAGGTGTGGAAAGAGTTTAGGTGGGGTGCCATTTGAGTTGGGTTTCCCCCCCACACCTGGTAACAATTTATACTTAAATAGATTGTGGCTAAAATTCGAAAATATATATATATAGTATATATTATATATATATATATATAATATTATAATATAATAATTACATAATAATATATATAATTATATATAGATAAATATATATATATATATATATATAATATATATAATATATATATATATATGAATATATATATATAATATCATAACATCCGCATCCGGCATCCGCATCTACGGATGTTAAAATCAAAACATCTGCATCTCGCATCCGCATCCGCTATCCGCGGATGAGGAAAAAAAAATGACATCTGCTATGCATCACTAATATATACGTTGAGGACGCATTCACAGTTCAAAACGATTAAATTACCCCCAGTAGGCCTATTGAGTGTTAAGGTTTTAAGGTTTGTGGAACATTCCAATGCACCCCGGTGCTCAATAGTTCGGCCACTTCAAGCCTGATTCACACAGATCCTACATCTATATATAGGTTTGTCTATTAGTCACTCTTCTTCGGAACTTTCACACACACATCCTTTATACAACTTTTCATTTAAAACAATTACGATAAGTTATGTGGCCTAGGAGAAGCCACATTCTCCCTTATCCCCTTCATTACCTGGGAAATTGGGTATTGAGGATTTGTGGTGTCACGAAATTTTGGTCTTGCACTGGATGGTACACAGTCTTTCTTTATTAATTTCTACATTATTTGCCGCTTTTATTCTGATTTTCAGTTTGCTGAACAGCATATTTCTTCTTTAACTAACTATCTGTTCTTAAATGAGTAAAATGCCATCTCACTAAAAGGACAGCAAACTATACTCTGTTTCTTTTCTTACTGTCTGTCCATAAATTCAATTTTAAACTAAATGTTAATATTGTGTGTGTGTGCGCGCAATGATATTATTTGTCTGTTTTCAGTAATTTGGAGCTTTCTGAATTTTCTTCCCTATAGCTTAATCTCTCCTGCCAGTCTATGGCTAAATTTATTTGATCCTTCTAATTTTCGTCCAAAATTCTTCTACTGCCTGAACTTCAAATAAGAGCAAAATCTCCCGTCTTCTGCTTACTTTGAAATCATCATTCAGGAAAAAGCTGATGAATATTTCTTCGAATTATCTATCCAAAATAATCCACCCGTATCTCTGATCAACTTGAACCCAACATTTTTGACGTTATTTTAACCTATGCCATCTCACTATAATGTCAAACTCTTTACACCTTCTGGGTTTAACCAATAATATTCTTTTCTCTGTAAACTATAATATCTTTTCAAGTCTTCCCAGACTTCAAAGCAAAATTTCCTTAATTTAGAACAGAGAAAAAATAGCTATTTTTAATGCCTAGAAAATTCAGTTCCAGCATAAATTAAACTCGATATAACCTTTTGCAAAACTGCAACATCTTCAAAAACTCAAGTCAAACCTTCGCTTGTCCTTAATATTAATTGTGTTTTTTCTTTTTCTGGCAAATTTTCTTGGAACGATCACATTATTTCCTTTACTAAGCAACTACTCAAAACTTTTTGTTTTCAGGTTTTTCCAGATTTTCTTCACTCCGACCTAGTTAATTGCTTTTCATAGGGGTGTCGTTTGGCCCTTCATGGAATAAACTTCAAACATCTTGAATGGTTCCCCTCATATAGCCTTTCATGAATGGAGGTAGGCTATGCTCAACTCTTCGGCATTTCGGTGCAACTTTTGCTGTGGAACTAGACATATCGAAAACCTCCGATAGAGTCTGGTACAAAGCTTTGATTTCTAAACGTCTCTCTTTTGGTCTCGATCCTTCTCTTATTTCCTTACCCTTCGTTCCATAACAGCTGTTGTGGACGGTCACCAGTCCTTCTTCAAATCTATTAATATTGGTCTTCCTCGGGGATTTGTCCTATCAAAAAATTTTTTTACTTTTCATTAATGACCTTCTCTCTATTACTTCATCACCTATCTACTCCTATGCTGACTTCTCAACCCTTCATTAATCCTTTCTTATGAAAGATCCCACAAAATAGTCATTAACTCGTGCTACGAGGTTGGCCTTGGAGGAACTCACCTCTGATCTTTCTTGAATTTATAACTGGAGCAAAGAAAACTAGGTTGTTTAAAGGTCTCAAAAACTCTGTTTCCTCATTAATACTCGACACAATCATCTTCTTCACAACTTTGAAAACATACAACTGAAACCTTCGACTGCAATTAATATTCTTGGAGTTTCTATTTCTCTTGATATTTCTAGGAAGGTTCAAATTTACTCCCCTTTCTTAATAAAAGGTGCCTTCAAAATTCTTTCACGCTACCATAATTGCTTGCTATTTATAGGGGTGTCGCTCGACTCTGCATGGAGTATGCCCTACCCACACCAGGGAAGGTTTCATTCCCACAAATCTTGATAAGGTAAGGTTTAGGGTATTTCGTCTTATCAACTTTAATGCTATCACTAACCCTTTCCAATCTCTTTCTTCAAGTCAAATTGTCGCATTAATCTCTTTAAACTATCGTTGTTACAAAGGACACAGCTCTTCTGAACTTTCCATCAATGAGAAAGTGTCGTATGACACGCCTTTCAACACAAACTCATTCTTTCTTCTAAAAAAATCTCTATCCCAGACACACATACAAATACATTCTGTTGAAGGCTGTAACACATTTCTTTTATCTATTTTAACATCTTCGTTTTACCGGCACACTTTCAAACGTCGTGTATAGAGATAAGCTGGGGTACGGTTTGACAGTAGTTTGGGATGTGCCCACCAAAAGAAAAGATGAGATGTAACACACGCAAATATATATATATATATATATATATATATATACAATATATATATATATTATATATATAATATATATATATATATAATATATATATATAATACTATATATATATAATATATATATATATATTATATAAAATATATATATATATATATATAAATATATATATTACACATATATATACATAATAACATATTCAAAAAGGGCTTGTATATTACATATCTTATGTATCAAAGACATTCCAACTTCGCTGGAATAGTAACACTTCATAGATGAAAGACTGTATTGCTCAAAGAACCTCTTGCTTCGTACTCCAGTTCGTATTCCAAAGTTTACATTCTTACTAATGTGTAAAATGACATCATATCACACTGCATTAAGCTATT
>JABUQX010105363.1:10000-11525 GCA_015478945.1 Trachelipus rathkii
TATATTAGGTAAAAATTAAAATAAAAAATGAAATTTATATGGAAAATATGAATTCAAAAAAGTGTCAAAATTTGTCCCACGAATGGGGTGAATTGGGCCACCACATTTTTATTCTTATTTTATTTATCATTATTGAAATTTTAATTACTTATTACTAATTTTAATATAATAAACAATTTCTATATTAAGTAAAAATTAAAATATAAAATTGAATTTATACATAAAAGAGGAATTTAAAAAGATGGCCCAATTCACCCCACAATGGTGGTCCGATTCACCCCTTCAAACTGAGTCTAAATGAGCTTTATTTAAACTTTAATAAAACTATGATTATTAGAATTACATTATTATTTTTTTGTGTGCTTATGACCTACTATAGGGCCTTGATTTTCAGAAAAAAAAATCCAAAAAGTGTATTAGGGGAAAGTGGGGAGACGAAGTTATACCTAAAGTGGCCAACGTCACCCCGCCCGACGCTATACCGGGATTATATATATATATATATATATATATATATATATATATATATATATATATATATATATATATATATATATATATATATATATATATATATATATATATATATATATAATCGCCAGTCTCCAGATTAGGTGCCCCCTGTATCTAAAAAAAAAACACTATATCTACATAAAAACTTAATATATTTTTGAATTCAGCGTACATTGTAATGCAAGAACTAAAAAAAAAAAAAATAATAATTATTAATTTTAATAAATAACTCCAAAAAATATTATAATCGTACGTTTCCAAACTTAATTTAAACATGATACCCATAAAAAATAAACGTTTTCCTTATATCTTTTCAATACTTTAGGGGAAACTAAAAATAATGGCAAAAATTAAAAATTAAAAAATAAAAATTAAAGTTAAATTAAAATTGAAAAATTAAAATTGCATATAGTTTAGGTTAGGTCAGGTCAGGTCATCAAAAAAAATTTAATTTCTCTAGAACATCTATCTATCATAGAGTGTGTGTGTGTGTGTGTGTGTGTGTGTGTGTGTGTGTGTGTGTGTGCGCGCGCGTGCGCGTATGTTCGCCTTAACATTGAAAAGAAAATATTGGGGGACTCATGACTTTGGAACGCGAAAATTTGGGGGAACGAGAGAATTATCGTACATGAAACCTATTTATTATTATTATTACTTTTTTTTATCTCACTTTATTTTATTTCTTCTTCATTTTCCTCCATTACAATGTGCGCTGATTTCAAAAATGTATTCAGTTTTTACGTAGCTATCATAGTTTTTTTTACATACATGGGACATCTAATCTGGAGGCTGACCTATATATATATATATATATATATATATATATATATATATATATATATATATATATATATATATATATATATATATATATATATATATATATATATATATATATATATATATATATATATATATATATATATCAGAGGTGGACGTTCCGCAATTTAAGTCCGCAATTCCGCAATTGCGGAATACCAAAATAAATTGAGGAATTGCAATTGCGATAATT
>JABUQX010105364.1:12500-25000 GCA_015478945.1 Trachelipus rathkii
TATACTATATATAGTATATGTTATATATATTATTATTATATATTTATATAATAGTATATATATATAATATAGAGTATATATATATATAATTATTATATATACATACATATATATATTTATTATAATATCACTATCTATATAAGATATAATTATATAATATATATACTATACATATATACTATATATATTAGGTATATATATATATATATGTATATATATATATTTAATTTAAATCATTATATGAGTATATATATATAAGTGAGTTATATATATATATACTATATATATAGTTTGTATAGTTATATATATATATATATCCACGTATTGAACGGGACACTAAAATATATATGATCGTTAGTTAAGTAATAATTATTGTCTATGAAGAGATATTCAGATTAATTACTATAGCAGTTTACGGCATAGTGTATTTATACACTAATCTAATATACATACATACATTAATATCACTTAACGTGCTATATATATATGTATATAACCATTATCCAATAACATCACATTAAAAAACAAGAACTACAGTCTATTCACAATACAAAATCCTATTACTACTATATAATGCTTCTTCGCATTTTTTGAAAAGCGTCGACTAGGATGCAGATCTTTTATATATATCCAACGCCTCTTACGGTGACATAGCATTTATCCTGACTAATGTCGACGCTGGAAGCAGGGTCTTGTCTATACTATATATATATAGGGCCTAAATATATTTACGCTATCCTTGCACTTTACTACTTGGTCAGAAACCATACAATAATACTTATTCCTGACCAATTTTCCTATATCAGGTATATAAGATAGTACTTATGTGTTAAATAATTATAATAAATATAAATTATATATATTAAATAATATATATATATTTATATATTTATATATTTTAATATATATATATATATAATATTTTATAAATATATATATATTAATATTAATATATATATATATATATATATATTAACAGAAATTATAGTAATGATATTATATTATTATATATGTAAGGAAAAATTAGAGTAAAGTATATGGGAAACATAAATCACGAATTTAAACAAAAAATTACTATAATAAAAAATGGTGACAAGAAAATCCTTCTTTGGTACAAGAAATTTCTCTAGAGTTAAAGGAGGTAAGCAGATATGATAGAGAGAGATAGAGGCTTTGATCTGCACTTAAGATCTATTTCAATACAACTCAGTATTGTTATACGAAGAACTAGTTAGTTCCACTCATTACCATCTGCATCAGCAGAAGATTCTTCATATGTTTAAAGTCCATATATAAATCAAGAAGTCAAATTCACTTATTCATGTAATTGCGTACCGATATTTATATAATACTCTTGTTCTTTATATAATATCATTCAGATTTTTTAAGATTAAGATGATTATCTATCAATTAATTCTATTATTTATATATATATTATTTATATTTACGATTATATCTTATTCTCATTATTAAAAATATCATCAATTATCATTATTAAATTATTTTATTTATTATTATTATTATTATTATTATTTATTATTATTATTATTATTATTATTATTATTATTATTTATTATTTATTATTATTATTATTATTATTATTATTATTATTATTATTATTATTATTATTATTATTATTATTATTATTATTATTATTATTATTTATTTATTAATTTATTATTATTTTCAAAGATGAAATTCAAACCTATTTATTTATATCAATCTACCATTTGTAATTAAAGCAAATGGTTTAAATAAGTTTTTTTTATAGTTAAAATTCACCATTATAATCATGTTCAAAATCAAAATCATATGCAGGTTAACCACAGTTTAATAATATAGTTTACGCAAAGTCAAGAAAACTACCTTATACTTGATTGTGCTTGTAGTAAGCGTATAGTAGAAACCAACGAACGAACGAACATTCGTGTGCCAAAGAAAACGTACGTTGGAACATAATCTATTATATTTATGTATATTATATACTTATATATTATATTATTATATATATATATAATTAATATATATATTATATATATATATATAATATATATATATATATATACTAATATATATATATATATATATATATATATATATGATATATACTGAATGGAAATAAAAAAGGGATATTTATATTTATTTTAATTTTTACTATATATTTAAGGAATAATTTTTTTATTAATTTTCATTGAGAAAACGTTGCTTTTAAAAAAGAATAAATATGAATAATAGGCTCCCATTACTTATTTGTAAACATTTGTTTAATGGACGAAGTCATTTAATTAGACCCCCGGTCCAGATATTCGAGAAACTTATATGAAATGTTTAAAATGATATTTCACAAAAAAAAAGATTAAAAAAAAAAAAAAAAAAAAACAACGTAAAATGAGCCTGAAAAAAGTTATAAAGTCTCCCAAATTTCATTTTCAAAGCCCATTTACCGTCAAAAGATGCTCATAAAAATAATAAAGAAATTTTATAGGCAATTTTTAGCAATCCCTTATGTTAAATGAAGTCAAAATAAATTAATTCAATTTTTTACAAAATTTTAGAGAGTTGTTTTGATAAATTCCTCAGGTAAAATGTTTTTTAGATTGTAACTCAAAATTATTGTCTTTAATTGTTTGACTTAAAATCGTGCTTGGCAAGGGAATTTAATAAAAATTTTATGATTGATAACAACAAGGCAACATATTAAATGTTATTTCTTACAATAAAAAATTACTAAATTCCTGCTCAATGGCCTAACCTGGGTCCGTTTATTGAGAACAAGTCCCTAAGGCTGAGGAAAATTGTCACCAATAATTTGGCCTATATTTTTTTGAAACTGTTAATAAATTCAAAAAAAATTATATGTTGATAACATAAAAATCACAGTTTTAACATATTTAAGACAAAAAAAAAGTTTGAATTTGATGATGATTCAATATATTTTCGCCATTGATAGGACAAGCTGCGTCCATCTGACCGCCAATTCTGAGCTTTTTTAAAAGCTCGAAAAAAAAATATAAATTAGTATTAAATTATTAATAAAAATTAATTAACTTTAATCATTTTATAAAAAATTAATGCAGCAATTATTTATTTTTATATCA
Source organism: Trachelipus rathkii (assembly GCA_015478945.1). NCBI lineage: Eukaryota > Metazoa > Arthropoda > Malacostraca > Isopoda > Trachelipodidae > Trachelipus > Trachelipus rathkii. The sequence goes on from JABUQX010105364.1 coordinate 15,599, forward strand.
AATTAACAAAAAGAATTCGAAAAAACACGAAGGAGCTTTTCAAAATAGGGTCCCAATAAAGGCTTTTGTTTATTAAAATTTAGTTCAAAAAGACCACCTTTCACCCTCTAATTCATTTGTTAACAAATGAAGGGAGACCAAATTGGGATTATACAGCAAATAAACCCAAATCTGTAAATTTTTCTCACCTTTGTTGGAAGAGTTTCCAAATAGGAAAATGAGTTGTCCTTCTGACTGGATAATGATGGTCAAACAAAAAATAAGGCCCTCTTCTAGGCTGGCCTTCTTCTATGGTACATGGGGTAGTAAGTTCTATATTATTATTGTTTATCATAGCCTGTTGCTTTCTTCTTCTTCAGGCCTAGGTATGGTAGCCTAGGCCACTTGTTGATATATGTAAAAAAAATATATATAAAACTTTTTAGTTTTGTTATTATTATTATTTTTATTATCAGTGACCACTGAAATAGTTGATGATTCTTTAATAATTATTGTTATTGCCTAAATAGGCAGAGCAAAGAACACAGTCTTTGCTCCAAAAGATGTTATAAAGGGTCTGGCACTCTGCCACTCCTAAATTTTATTCTCGTCATTTGCTTGCATCAATGAGGTTTTGCAAGCTAAAGCATGACTCGCCCATTCGCTTGAGGTTTCATTTGTATGTAAACAAAGAAGAAAATAAAATGGGATCAAAAATAAATTTTTTGAGTCGTTCACTTAAATTTTTTCTTAAATTTATTTTTTATTTAATTAATGTTATTTTATAACAAATTGAATAAATAAATAGATTTCATCCATATTAGTTTTTTTTTTATTATTAAGAAAAGGTCATTATTTCAAAATCCTCAACTTCCAGTGGCCATAATAATAAAAATAATAAAACAAAAATAAAACAATAAAAAATATATAAATATATAAAATAAACATATATATTATATAAGGTATATCATACATTATATAATATATATTTTTAACACTAGAGGCACCTAAATTAAATTCTATTAAGAAGATCTTAATTACATTTAATAACGGCAAGCTCGATTTAAACTTCAATTGTTTTAGCATTGTTTTTATTCAATATATAATATCTTGTTCACTGTTCAACCAAGGACACAGATATTCAATTTTGACTATTAGTTGGAGATATTAAAGTTGCCCTTGATCTATGAGCTTTTTATGTAGCTCTCTACATTGAACTGCAGCTTTTCTTTTTACTCTATTGTCAGTAATACCATTATTAATATCATTGTTAGTGGTGGAAACTGTTTCTGGAGATTTTCATGAAAAATTGGTATTATTTTTTGATATCAGCAATATGAAATCTGATATGTTGTCCGGTTATAATTTTTTGATTTGATTTTTTAATTTTTACAAAGAACAGTTTCTCCCCCTCAATCATTATTTTTAATATCTTGTACTGTTCACATAATCTGTAATAAGTATGGTTCAAGTAAATTTTTCTTTTACAGCTATAATATCTCCGATTCCCAGTGAAGTATGTTTTTTATTTTTATATTTGTCTTTCTGATTAGTGGCAAGATATTGTAAGTTTGCTAAGAATTCATCATAGTACAAATCATTCAAATTAGATTTCACTTCTCTGTATTTTTGAAAAGCCAAATATAACTGATCCTGATCAGGTTCACAAGGAGACCAATCAGGATCATCTGAATGATCTGCACCATCATGAAATAAATGAGAAGAAACAACCATGGCCGGTAACCTCATATCCTTTCAGCAATATCTCCGGTGTTATTGCAATGGGATATTTGGACACACCTCAGCGTTTCTTAATATTGGACTTATGCCTACCTGGCCTTTTATTTATAAGCATATTTGCTTCCCTAACTAATAAAGAAAACTCATCATGCTCTAATATATTTTTTCCTATAGCACTATATATAATGTTTTTCACTTGTTTGACTAAAGATTCAACTAAACCTCCTAGAAAACTAGCTTTACCAGGGTATGGTGAAAATTCTAGAATTTTTATGTTATGGAGTGTTAAATAATTTTTTACATCTATGTCATTAAGAAAATCTTTAATAATTTGCACTGAGCTTATTATACTACTTCCCTGATCACTAACTATAAGTTGTGGAAATCCAAAGTCAAACACATGAAATTGAAAAGCAGAAATAAAGCACTTATTATCTACATTTTTACATAGAACAAGGTTTACAGCTCTAGTGTATGTGCAAGTTATAATTAATATGTAAATCTTCTCCACTACATTATTTATTTTTATATTAAAAGGTCCAATATGGTCCAGAAATATTTATCTAAATGGAATTTGAGATGGATTTATTTTATAATCTTTGTAAAGGTTTTTATTAATTTTTATGGTTCTGCCATACATTAATTTACATTTTATACAGTTTTTGATATTTTTCTTAACTACTGAGTATGCTGTTGGAATATAAAACTCCTTTCTTATTATAGCTAGAAGTTTATATACACCTGCATGTTTCATTTTTATATGTAATTCTTTAATTATTAGGCCCCTTAAAGAGTGATTTTTATGCAACAAAATTGGATTTTTTTTATTAAAATCAGCATCTAAGTTTGCAAATTTACTCTTTACTCTAATTATATTGTTTTTATCAAGGAAAAGATTAAGTTGTTTGACCAAATTTGTTTTTTTATTTACTTTTTGGGTTTTATTAAATATTGATATGGTTTCTAGAGAAATTTTCATGATGATATTGCCTAAAAATAACATTACAGCTTTCTTCATATGAGCATATTGCATTTACTAACCCACTCTTACCTATTCTATTATGAATTTCAAATGCATTATTTAAAATTTCATCTAAATTTGGATAAGTATTATTTGTAATGTTTATATATTGAGTTTGATATTGTTTGGCAGACTATTCCACAAAAAGTATTGACAAATCACCTTACTAGTTATTTTTAAGCTATCTATTTGGCTTTCTATCAACTTGGCATCACTGATCCAAGTATAAAAATCATTAGTTAATTTTAATTTTAAAAGTTTTTCAATAACTGAAAATTGTTGTAAAGACTTGTTGCTGAAGGCACATTTTAGAGCACAAAAGTTTTTTGCCATATCATAATCCATATCTGCCATAGGGCTTTTTTGTATTAAAATTTTAGCTGGGACCTTTGAGTTGTTTCATTAAGCATGAATGCCTAGCAAATTTATTGTATTTCTCCCTATCCATTATTTCCTCAAAATTTTTTATGAACCTATCAAAGTCTTCAGGTTTTCCATCAAATTCAGGAAGCTGAAGTTCGGGTCTTTTTAAACCAGAGAAACCAGTTTCAATATGAGAATTATTTGAGGAAATAATTTGTATAGGGTTTATTTTATTTTCAAGCTCACTTATGAGAGATGAAATGCCAAAGGCATAATACTCATTTTTTTCACAAATTTTATCTGAGGCTTTCAAAATGTAAATTCTTTCAGCAGTCCAGCGTAATACAATTTTTTATTTATTGTCCAAGCTCTGTAAACTTCATCTAGGTTTGTTTTTAATCTATGTATGAGTAGCCCTTTTATTTCGTCATGTGTATATATAAGTTAGTGCCTAGGTTAGGATTTTATTAAACTAATTTTAGGTAATAATGGGATAAATGCATTCAGTTTGTGAAGAGGGACATTTAGGAGGTTTTAAAACTTGTTTTAAAAATAATAGAGGTTGGGGTTGCCCCATCACTTATTATTTCTCAACAATTTTTAACTCTACATTTGGACACTATATCCATATTAAAAATAACCTATCTTTATTTTTTTAATAGTACTTATATTAATAAAATATTATTATTATACATAGTATATTATACAGTAAATATAGGTTGCTATAGGCCTGATGTGGCTTCACTCAAATAGTATTTAATTTATTAAGTTTTTAATAAATATATACTTAGAATATACATAGTATATATAAATAGATACAATATATGTTTATTTTTTGTTGACCTATATCATTATTTTTATAAACAGGATTTATATTTTTCACAGACTCATTAATTTATGTTTATTATTATTATTATCATTTATTTTTTAAGTTTTTATTTTAGATAATATGTATTATAAATTAGGTCTTGATATATTTTTATCATATAGAACATATATCCTAGACAGATAGGATACTCAGATATGACATATTAACTTTGACGTGATAAAGGACTACCATTGTAATACCTAGTTCAGATCTGCCTCAATATAACAGAATAATTATCTTGTTAACATCAAAAATTGCTATCACTAATATATAATGTCCATATATAAAATCAAGAGCTCAAATTCCTTATCTGAAATTTATAGGATTTTTATAATTAGATCATCTTTCTTAATTTTAATTATTATTAATAATTATATGTATCTAATTATAAATTTTATTATTAATTATTATTTATATTATTATTTGATTTAATTTAAATAAAATAAATATATATGATTATTTCATCAATACAATTATTATTATTTATTTATAAATTATTTTAAAATAGATATATTATTATTTATTATTATTATTATTTAATTTTTATTTTTATTAGTTTATATATTTTTTATATAATTTTACTTATTATATTATTATAATTTAGATTAATTAATTTTATTTAATTTCATAAGTTGAAACTAATTATTATATATTTATTTCTTATATTTTATGTGAACTTTATGAGTTCCTTTGAACAAAGTTATGGTTATATCATTTAATTATTAATATTTAATGAAATTTACAATTATTTAATTATTCAGATGATATTATATCATGTCATGATAACTTATATCATTTTGACTTAAAAGTTATTTATATAATAATTTTTAATTATTATTATATTATTTATTTAATTTATTTAACTTAATACTATATATTTTATTATATTTATATTTTATTATTTATTTAATTATATATTAATTTAATTTATTATTAATTATTATTATTATTATCTATTAATATTAATTATTATTATTATTTATTTTATTATATTAATTTTATATTAAAATTATTGATGTGTGTTATTTATTTAATTATTATTATATTTAATTTATATATGTATTAATATATATTATTATTATTGAATTTATTATATTGATAATACAATGAAAAATGATGAAATTCTAATATACACCATTTATATTATTTTATAATACAATTTCTATAGTTATAATTAAGTTAAATTTGTATATAAAGCAAAATGGTAATATAAATTATTTTACAATTATTATTATTATTATATTTATATATTATAGGTGATTTAATAAGATATATATGCCATATTACCCTTTTACACTAATCATATACTGATCACTATCTTATATTAATATTACATTATATATTGTTAACAATAATGATAAGTAGGTAAGAACACTTTAAATCAGTGAGGTATTTAAATATATACATTTATATATATATATATATATATAGTCTAAATATAAACTCTATATTCACTAAATCTATATATGTAAATTATTCTATATATATCTAAATAATAATTTATATTGAATTATGGATATAAGTATGAGTTTCCAGGTTAGGATAAGTGATAATGATATATATATATAACTTAGTGAGAGTATAGTCCTATTATCTTGAGACTATTATTGTATATACTAGTATCATAAAAAATAAAATTAGGAATTTATAGGGCCTCTTCTTCTAGGTACTAGGCTCAATATATATCATTATATTGTACTATGGGAAAGTGGTTATAAGTTTACTTAATATTATTATTTTTTATTCAATATGAGCCTGTTGTCTTAATTCTTCTTCTTCTAGTCCTAGTGAGTATAATAGGTAGCCTAGGTACCACTTAATAATGATATTATATGATATATAAACAGTATATAGTATAATATATACATATTTATGTTATTTGTTATAAAATTTATTAATTTTATTTGATTCAATGATGACTACTGAAATAGTTGATGATTCTTTAATATTATTGTTATTTGCTAAAATAGGCAGAGCAATAAGAACTACAGTCTTTCTTACCAAAGATGTATATAAAGGGTCTGGCACTCTACACTCTCATAAATTTTATTTTCACCTCTACTATTATATGTAGCTTGTCACATATCATTGATATTGCAAGCTAAAAAGCATGACTATCGCCCATTCTGAGTCATTAGAGGTTTTCAATTAGTATTATAAGTACTCAAAAGATAGAGTAATATAGATGATAATGGTGAAATATATATATATATAAATGAAATCAATTTTACGGAAAGTGCGTTTTTTTTAAATTTGTTTTGCATTATTTGATTTTGTGGATACAATTGATTTTTTTTTAGAAGACATAATTACAATAGTATAGTATATTTTTTCAGGTTACCTAATTTTTAATAGTTTCCTATTTTAATTTAAATGAAAAAAATCAATATAGCTTAGAATGCGATATAAGGAATTCACATAGAGATGGGAAGGAAGCATCATTTTGAGTTTCATTTGTATATAACACAATAAAAAATTCATTAATGTGATAAATTGTATTTAATGTGAAGACAATATGTGATAATAGATAATGTAATAATTATTAATTAAATAAGTAAGGTTACTTATAATAAGCAAATTGATAAACAAGTAAATATTACATTATATAAAAATTACATTTAATATTATAATAATTAATAATATATATAAATAATAAATATAATAATAATAATAATAATAAATATAATAATAATAAATATAATATATAATTAATAATAATAATAATTAAATTAATTATATAATAATAAATAAATAATTAATTAAATAATAATATAATAATAATTAATATATAATATATATAATAAATAAAATAATTAATTAATTTAATAATAATATATAAGATGGAAGAGGTAACAGCATTTATAAAAATTCATATTTAATACAAAGACAATTAATATAATAAATAAAGCAATATACATTAATAAATTAATTATATAATATATATATATAATATTAATACATCACTAGTTATATCATTACAAATATCAAATATAATATATAACACTTAATCCAATTCATAATAAACAATATGCTATCTCATACTTAACAACTAGACACTTTTTATCAAATAGCTAATTATAACACCTATATATATATATTAATCATTAATATATTAACCTATATATTATCACTAGCACACTAACACTAACACTATTATCAATAGCATTAATATTAACACTAATTAATAACAATATTTCTATATATATATATATATATACATCTTTCTTAGTGAAATTATATTTTATAATATTCTTATAATTCTATTCTTTCAAATTTAATTTTAATTTCATCATAATTATTATTAGTCACTCATTAACTCCTATATCTTCCTTATTGCAAATTATATATATCTTTCGAATTCTATTTTATTGAATATTTTATCATTATTATAATATATATTATTATTATTAAATTAGATTTTTTATTATTAATTATATTTTATTATTATTCAATCAATTTTAGTATTTATTAAGTTGTGTTATAACGGTTTCCCTAAACGTGTGTTTTTATCTCTTTTTATGCATATTACCTCATTATTATTTATAGATCTTAATATTAGTGATTTAGAATAATATTATTGATTAATATTTCATATTATATTATATATATTTTATTATATATTATTACTCTACACTCATTGTTATATATATTATAATTATTAAATTATTATTATTATTATTAATTATTATATATTTTATATTATAATTATTTTATTTTTTTATTAATTATTATATTAATGATATATTTTTATTTTTATTTAAATTTAATTAGTAAATTAATTAATTTTTATTGATTGTTTTTATTTTATTATTATTATTTTATAGCTATCCCTTATTTAATTATATATTATTTATATTATAATTTTATAATATTAATTTTATTTTTTTTTTCTAAATATTTATATGTATTTTACTATTAATTGTTATGATTTAATATTATGTCATTAATTTTTATTTATTATTTAATCATTTAAAAAATTTTTTTTAGTGTGTTCATCAAATATAACAATTAACAGGTATTCTCAAAACCATTTTTTTATTTAAATATAATATAGTTCTCTAATAATTTATGGACTATATTTATTATATATTATTCTTACTAACTTATCCTCAAATGTATATATATCTATTAATATATATACTTATATTATTTTATTCTTATATATATATATATTAAATTTATTATTAATTATAATAAATATTAATTTAATAATTAATAATATATATATATTATATATAATATTAAATTATATTTATTATTATTATTAATTTAATTAATAATTTATTATATATTATAATAATTTAATTTCGAAATAATAATCTCTATTTATATTTCTAATTATTATTTATAAATAATTCGAGTGAATTATTCATAACTTTTGAGCTATTAATTATTAGACAGTAATTTGTTATTATTATTATTATTTTATTATTATTATTATTATTATTTATTATTATTATTTATTATTATTATTATTATTATTATTATTATTATTATTATATTAATTATTATTATTATTATTAATTTTATCTATTTTATTATATTATTATTATTATATTATTATTATTTTATTATTATTTATTATTATTATTGCTATCATTTTATTATTATATTAAAATTTAAGTGTGGATTAAGGTTGAGAGTGGTGGAGAGTTGGATTATTAGTGTATGTATGAGTTTATTATGTGATGTAGTATCTTAATTTTACCGTAATTTCGAAATTATAATCTCTCATAATATTATTAAAATATCAACAATATAACAATATGATAAGTAAATAATTAATATGTCTATTAATAATTAATTTTTTTTATATATTATAATAATAATAATAATAATAATAATAATAATAATTAATAAATAATAATAATAATAATATTATAATATATATACTATATAATTATATATTATTCAATTATATTATTAATATTATAATTTTATTTTATAATTATTATATTATTATATATATTATACTTATTAATTTATTTTTAATTATATCATTTAGAATAAGGAAATAAAATATATATAATGTTACACTTAAATTTAATTAAATATATTTTTTATTAAATTAATTATTTTATTAATTTTATTATTGTTTGATTATTATTATTTAATTATTATTAAATATTATTATGCATATTATTATTATTATTATTTAATTTATTTTTTATTATTATAATTAATTAATTATTATATTTTATATATTATTATTTATTATTTAATATTTATATATATTTTTATTTATTATTATATTATTTATTAAATTATATTATTTAATTATTATTATTTAATATATTTATTATATATATATTAAATTATATTATTATTATTATTTTATATATTATATTATAATATATATTAATATATAAGTTTTTTGAGATTTTAATTTCCAATCGATTACTAAATATTTTAACTTTTGTACAATATTTAC
>JABUQX010105364.1:30000-40000 GCA_015478945.1 Trachelipus rathkii
GAAGGAAAGAAAATCTTTTTGTTCTATATATAGTAGTAGGAGTACTTTCAGGAATAAAAAGATTTTCCCTTTCTCATAATTATATCGTTCTCTCCTTTCATATATATATATAGTATATATATATATATAGTATATATATATATATATATATATATATATATATGAGATATAGAGGTAAATAGAGTTGGTTGCTATATATATATATATAGAGGCCTGTAATATATATATATGTGATCAAAAACTCTCCGGAAACCTTTTCTCCCTTTTAAATCTTTTTCCTAAAATATATGTAAAGGAAGATCCGAGGCAGTTATTTAGATATATATCGAAAGCCTAAAATAATAGAATATAGTTAGTGAGTTAAGATATATATATATATATATATATTATTAAGTATATATATATGTTATTATTAAGTATATATATATATATAAAGTGGGAAAGAAGAATATATATATATATATATATATATATGTTATATATATATATATATATAGGTTATATAAGCATATTTATATATATATATATATATATATATGTATAAGGGAAAAGAGAGAGGAATTGGAGGCAGGAAGGACATAATATAATTTATATATATATATATATATATATATATATATATATATATATATATATATATATATATATATATATATATATATATATATATATATATATATATATATATATATATATTTCAAATATCTTCCACCATGAATGGGAATCAACCCATAGAGACTACTGAGAGTAGTGCTACTACTACAACAACCACTACCATAACTACTACTTCTGCTGTCAATACCCTCACTCCTGTGAGTGGTACCGATACTATTTCAATTTCAGCGGGACCAGTGGTTAATGGTGCTCTCCAAGTTCCGCTTGGAGGAGCCTATGGTGGTATCCCTTCGCAAGTAGTAACTACCTCGACTCCATACAACATACCTAATCCTTATTCTTTGCATGTACCTAATACTATGGCTGAACAGCATGTGCATGGGGCTCCCTCTACTTCTGTAGCTAATATAGGGACTCTTTCCTATCCTTATAATTATAATGCTATTCCTACGCCTTCTTATAACGCTTACTTAGGCATGCCCGGCACTTATCATTATTATCAGCAACAGCAAATTCCCTCTGCTCTTCCATCCTTCCCAACCGGTCCTACTGCACCTAGTAACCACCCTATTCATGGACCTCATCATGAAAACGTGATTCCGACCCCCGGCAACATCCAACGTTTTTATAATACGAGGTACCCCGTTCCGACACTTGAAGGGTATGACTCCAAAGGGGTTTTTACCGGTGTATCAGTGAGGAAGTGGCTTTCATGTATGGAGGATTATTTTAAAGCAGATGGAATAGATACTGATGAGAAAAAGTTAGCTTCCTATTCCAGGTATGTCGACGCTAAAGGTTCATGTAGAGAACTTATGAATGAACATGAAGAGCTGAGGTTCGCAAAAACATGGAATGAGTTCGCAAGAAACCTTTTAAAAATTCTTGATCCGCCAACGGCCGAGTCAACTTTTAGTACATGCAACGTCATTGATGAAATAAATTGGAACCATAGCAGTCCTCTCATCCTATATGCCACTGAAGTGTCCAAGGCAGTACAGGAGTTTGAGAGACATTTTTATGCCCAACATGGAGAGAAGCTTTCTGACAAATTAAAAAGGACATTAATATTTTCTAAAGTGTACAAAAATATAAACAATTTCAGCCGAAAGTTATTGAATATTTTGATGCAAATTTGTCTTTCACTTCTCAAATTGAACAATATATAGCAAAAACATCCAATGCTATTTCCAAACCTTTTCAAGGAGGATCATCCAACCCTTCTCGACATAGTCAGAACGTACGCTCATTTCAGGCAGAATCTCCTTCGGAAAATTCTCAAGTTAATGATGCCAGTTCCAATGTGAGAAGAACGGTAGACAGACCTAAGTGTTGGAGATGCGAACGTTTCGGGCATAAAACTGACGAGTGTCGTTATAGGCAATACTGCTCGACTTGCATGGGGTATCATGCAAGAGGGACGCAAGATGCGTGTAGAGGCTCTTCCTGGGATTATAAGAGTCCCCGAGCGTTAAAGAGAGTCAAAAATTTATCTCCTGATGGAGGTAAACAGAGAAATCAGGCACAGCAGTCACAGGAGAGGGTTAAGAGTAAAAATAATGGAAATAATAATAGGAATGGAGGGAGAAAGGAGCAGAAGGGAGGCAACTCAGTAGTGCATAATGCTTCTCGGGCTTCTCCTCAAGCTTCTTCTTCTTATAACCAACGTTTCACTCCTACTTATGCTCATTCTCAATCTTTCAGATCTCCTAATGCACCTCAATCTAATTTCTCTTATCCTTCCACTTACTATAACTCACGCATGCCTCAAAGGAATATGACCGCTCCTACTAATAACCGTCCTTATTATAACTCTTATAATAATTATAGACGTCAAAATATAAGCGCTATGAGTGATATGCATGATAATAGAATTCCTTCGGAAAACTATGATCACTCCCCCTCGCCTATGTACCATTCAGAAGATTATAATCGGTCATATTACCCTCAAAATGATAACAGAATGAGGAGTCCTCCCTCTGAGGACCCCCCTTTTTACCAGTAGTTGGATATTCTCCGACTCCGATATCTGACGAAAATAATTTTTCAGGAGTCTGTCAGAAAGACTTCGTCTCTTCTACTACCTATTTTCCTACAGAAATCTCTGCTCTTTTGGTAGACGATGATCTTTCTGTCCCTAACTCTTCAAATATTCTTTCCACTTCTTCCCCTAGGAAGAAGGGGATAGTATATAGCTTACCTATAAAATTAACTACTAATAATGCTTACATATTCTCTTCTACAGCGATGCTAGATTTAGGAGCGAGTAAGAGTATTCTTAAAGAATCTTTTTATAAGAAACTATGCATGGCTTCTCCTCATAAGAAAGACCAGCCTAAATTATACTCTGTGGATTTAGTATTAAATTCCATTTCAGGCCAATCTTTAAAAGTTTATGGTCTTACTAAATTGTACATAATTTTAAATGGGATTTATTATCTTGCATGTTTTTATATAGTCGATGACTCTTCCTCATTCTCTCAAGATATATTATTTGGGACTGATATAATAAAAGAGTTGCCTATTCTTATAAATGCTAAGCATGAAGTAGCGCATGTTTGTAATGATTCTGGAAGGACAGTGCATGACATACCGTTAGTCATAAGTGCTATACATTCTCGTCCGAAAACTTCGGATACACAGAACACCTCCAATTACATTGAAGGCTGCCTTCCATATCATACACATCCTACATATAGTTCACAAGGTAAAAATTTAAGAAATATGCATAGTCAAAATGATTTTAGATTTAAGGAAAATCATAAATTTAAGGATAATGGCAGATCTTTAAAAGAACCCCCTCCTCGCCTTTAATCCCCCTGATCAAGGGATTATCGGGACCTACGGTAGGGATTCTTTTCAGAGATCTTCCTATTTAGATAGGATTAATTATAAAGAAACTTCTGGTACTTCTCTACGAGGAGACAACACACCTTTCCACAGAAGGACCTTTTCAAGGCTTCACGCTGTTGGAAACTCAGGAGCACCACCTCTTCGAGGAGGCTCTAATATCTAGGATCTTCTTCTGCTGAAGTTTCTAGTGCATCTTTACAAGATACACGTGCCGAAGACTTAGACAGTGGTTTAAGCAATTCTCGTTCGTTACTTAACGGTTACCGCGATAATAATTCGAGCGCGGCGCGTACGAAAGTCTTCCGCGAAAATTATTATAGTCCTCTCTCCGATGAGATGGATTATATAAGTCAAAATAAAACAGGTTTAACTTCAGAAGAAGTTATTTTAGAACAAAGAAAGTTGTTGGACAACTGTAAGAAACAGCAGCACTCAACAGGGAAAAGGGTTCATCAAGATTCTAATCGTGTTTCACATAATTTTTCTGGTTATACTGCCCCATCTGGAGCTCACTCCAGTATAAAAAGGGCTAAGCTTCAGAAAACTGCTACTGCTACAGATTTTGATATTCTTCCTTATTCAGTTCCCAGAGCTTCTGCAGTACCGCAAATGCCTTCCAATGGTTCCCATAGGGCAATATTGGCCAATTTAAAAGAAGATGCCAAAGGTACAAATTCTGATCAGTTGTATAATTATGAAAATAATCATTATGATCGATCTTATAACACTTATCCTTCTTCAACTTCAAATAATAGAGAGAAGAAAGTCCGTTTTTCCAAACATGTCATAAGTGAAGATTTTGATCAGTCTAATTTTCCTCACGAAAACTCTAATTATGGACATTACATGTCTAATGTACCTTTTCAAGATACAAATAGAGTTAATTATCGGGACAATTTAAATAAATTGAATGTCCAGAATAGACATTATTCTCATAATTTTCAAAATAATTCAAATTTAGGACATTATATGCCCTCAGTACCGTTCCTGGGTACTAATAAAGCCGATTGTGAAAGAAAATTCTTTAGTGTAGATTCTAACTCTGATCCTTTTTATCATCCTGATTCGTTTTATGGACGTTCCACGGCCATAGGATCATTACAGGACTCGAATAGAGGCATATGGAGACAAAATGGCAAAAGTACAGATTGTGATCAGTTGCCTAATTCTCTTTTAAATTCATCTTTTGAGCTACCTATGCCTCAACACACTCTTCAGAGTGAATCAATACGTTCGAATCCTCTTTTTAAAGCAAATTTACAATGTAGAATTCCTGGAATGTATTCAAATGACATTTCAGAAGTACCAAATGTTGAGATAGATGATGATCTATCATATAAAGTGTACTCTTCTTCAGCTGTTCGGATTTTGCCGTACTCTAGGTACATTCTTCCGGTCAAAGTTGAGTCTGATATCCATGCTTCTCCTCCGGAGAACATAGCTCTCATCACAGAAAGTAAAAATGATTTCTTAAATTCAGGTACACTCTTCTTTGGTAATACGTTGTCTACGTGCACTGACGGTAAAATATTATTGGAATTAGTAAATTTAAGTGCTGATACTATTAATTTTGATAATCACACTTATCTTACAACAGCTTCTCCATTACTTTACAAGCAAAATGAAGCCTCTGCATATAATGATTTTATAAATGCAGTTACTACTTCCAAAAATCTCTCTGACTCTCAGATTAGAGAAGTTTACCGTGAAATATTGCTTTCAGAGTCTAGTAAAGATTCTAATAAATATGTATTGAATAATAAATCTCAATTAGAAGAGATGTTGACCTTTTTAGTGAAGAATAGAGATTCAATTGCTCTGGAGCCGATGATCCTGTTGGACTTTGTAAATTGAATAAATTTTCCATTAAGCTTATAGAAGGTAGTCCTCCATATGTCTACACCAGGCCCTATAGATTGCCGCACAAATACATGGAGATCATTGATGAATGGGTTGAAGATAGTTTAGAGAAAGGATATATTACTCCCAGTGTTTCTGCTAGTTCGTCCCCACTTCTTCTTATACCGAAAAAGACAGGTGGAAAAATGAGAGTAGTGGTGGACTATAGGAAACTCAATTCTTTCACCATTCCAGATCGCTTTCCTCTGCCGAGCATTGCAGAAAGCTTGTCGCTCATAGGCAGCGCGCGCATCTTCAGTTGTTTGGACCTCCTTAGTGGGTTTTCACATCTTAGCGTCTCTGAAGATTCTAGACACCTAACTGCCTTCTCTACTACTAGAGGGCACTACGAGTACTTAAGGATGCCGCAGGGAACGTGCAATTCGCCCTCTGTCTTCTCAAGAACAATGGAAATGGCTTTGTCAGGTTTGCTAGGTGTTGTTTGTCTTTTGTTCATAGATGACATACTAATTTTCAGTAAGGAGATATCCCTACTCATTATTCACACCTCTCCAAGGTCTTTAACGCCTTGAAAATAGCCAACCTTAAAGTAAAGCTTGAGAAATGTTCCTTCTTTAAGAGCAGTGTCACCTTCTTAGGCTTCCAAATTAGTGAAAAAGGTTTATCTCCGGATCCAGTCAAATTAGAAGCTTTAAAAGGTTTCAAAATTCCTCAGAATGTCCATGAAGTACGGGCTTTGCTGGGCTTCTATAATTATTTTCGCAATTTAATTCCGAGGTTTTCAATAATTACACAGCCCCTAACTCTCTTATTAAAGAAAAATGTTCCATTTTCTTGGCAGTTAGAGCAACAGACCGCATATGACACCCTGAAGAAACTTTTACTTATGGATCCTGCTCTTTCCTTTCCTGATTATACTAAACCTTTTATATTAAGTACTGATGCGTCTTCTTACGGCGTCGGTGCTGTTCTATCCCAATTAGATGACGAAAATGACAAGGAAAAACCAATTGCTTTTTCTTCAAAAATGATGAATAAGGCAGAGTTAAACTATAGTGTTACGGAACAAGAAACCTTAGCTATAGTGCATGGTCTTATTAAGTTCAGAACTATCATCTTTGGTTATCCCTTAAAAATTTATACTGACCATGCTGCCTTAGTTCATCTATTTCGTCATAAACAATTGTCTGGCAGATTGGAAAGATGGAATTTGAAAATTCAGTCTTTTAAGCCAGAAATCATTTATAAAGAAGGTAAATTAAATGTCGTTCCCGATTATTTAAGTAGAAACCCTGTTCCAAATACTGGTCATCTACCTTCTTCTGGTGAAGAAGAGGAATTCCTCTCCCCTCCCCCTCGGATTTTAAATTTTTTTGTGAGACCTCTTCTCCTTCTCGTATAGGTTTACTTCGTCAAAATCCTATTCCATTAGCTTTCGCAGATAGGAGAATATATCATTTTACAAAAGATATTCTTTTCCATGAACAAAGAAGAAATCGAAGACTATCAGAAATAATAAATGAGATTGAAAATTCACCAGTTCCTGATAGTTGTCTTCCCCATATCATTATAAATGGTATTTCTTTATTTTATTATTATAAAATAAGTATTTGATAGAAATTGGATCATAGTTAATACATAATATATTTTTTGAATTTAAGTAATACATTAATTCCCGCTAATATCCAGGTTGAATCCACTGAACGTTTGAATCAGAGAATTATAATACTTTCCCTAGGCTTTCAGGGCCATATCTCATTTTTTTCTCTGTAAATAATGTATTTTTTGTATTAGTTAAAGGTTCGAAACCTCATCCAGTAGCTATCAATTCTTATCCTCTTCTTCCTTTTCTTACGCGTATCTAGGGTTCATTTGGACACTATAGGTCCTCTTCCTAAATGTAAATTTCCGGTGCAAGGTATATTTTAGTCTTTAAAGACGCTTTAACTCGCTACTGCGAACTTTGTCCTGTCTACTCGTGATGGCAAGGTAGTAGCTGAAGCTCTTTTGAATAAAGTCATTGTAAATCATTCTGTTCCAGAAATTTTGGTCAGTGACAACGTGCAGGTGAATTTACTTCCCAGTTCTTTAATGAAGTTTGTAAAACTTGGAACATAAAGAACCGCACTATTTCCGTTCGCCATCCTTCTTCAAATAGCCTCGTGGAGAGAGAAAATCGTCGTGTAGAAGATTATCTTCGTCAATATGTTTCTTCTAAACAAGACGACTGGAGTAGGTATATTTCTTTTGCTCAAATTGCTTTAAATACTACTTACAACTCTTCTATTGGAAATACACCTCACTTTTTGTTACATTTCTATGTTCGTAGATTACCTTATGACCTTCCTAATTACGTTTCTCCGTTTGTTAATAAGCCCAATCCTCTTAAAGATCATCTCTATGATTTTAACGCGGAAATGGCTGAACGAGCAGCATCTATTCGTGATTTAGCTCGTCAAAAATTGGAAAAAGAAACATTTAGAATTGCTCAACAGCAACATTCTAAAGCCCCAATTCGTCCTATTCGTATAGGTGATTATGTCTATACACTTGCTGTTAAACCTCCCAACTTATCGCCCAAGCTTTTTAAGAAATGGGTCGGGCCGTATTTGGTTGTAGGTGTTTTGAAATATAACAAATATCAACTTCGTTGTTTAGTTACCAATAAGGAATTTGTGTCACATGTGGACAATTTAAAGATTCTCCCCATGCCTGTTGTAAAAACTGCCGACAATTCCTTTTCATCCCAATGGAAATATTATAATCCTTTACAAAATAATGTTAGGCGTGCTCCTCCACCTCCTGCCCCTCCACCACCTAAACGTCGTTTTCAACCTCGAAGGGGGGACAATTCAGGTGATGATGATGATGACACACCTGATAATAATGCTTATACTGAGTATGTGGTATTTAGAGATGCTCCTCAAGCACCCCAACAGTCTCCAAGGCATGAACAACCACCTGTTGCACAGAGAAGACAGCCAAGAGTTGCACCTAAAGCACCAACAGTCTCACAAGGCATGAACAACCACCTGTTGCACAGAGAAGACCTGAGATGTCTCCTATTGCACAGAGTGCTGTACATCCTGCACCTAGGTTAAGTGTGACTCCTATTCCAGAGTCTTCACTTCCCCTATCTATGCCTTCTACTCCGAGACAAATACCCCCCCCCCAGCACCAACAAACAACCCAAAGAATTCCTTCGTCAGGACATTCATCTGTGCAATCCCCCATGAATCTTCCCATAGTTATCCCCAACTATCCTCTCCTCGTACTCCATATGCATCTGGTTCTACTTCTCTTCATAGTTCGCCTCTTCTTTCTAGAAGATCTTCTATGCATGATAGTAATCCACCATCTTCACCAGATGATCCTGATAATGGTGCTATTGCACTTCCTCCACCTATTCGTTATTACGATGAGTATCCGAATGTAGATACTTCCCCTTCTTCTCCTGAAGAAGTAAATGTTAGAGATGACAGACGTAAAGATCCTTCTTATCGTCCACATCCTCAATTCCATGGTCCTCGGGATTCTTCACCCATGCGATTGCGTAGTCATGCCAGACAGCAGTCTCCCCCTCCTGTGAATCCCGATACTCCTTCTTTCTATGAGATAGATCCTTCTACAATATCTTGGACTCCGAATCCTCGTTAAGATCTAGATCTGTTTCTGAAGTATTGGAACAATTTCCCTATGATGATTCTCCTCCGGAGTTATATCCAAAACTTCCACCAAAACTTCCACCTAAATTACCTCCTAAATTACCACCCAAGCTTCCACCTAAATTATCTCCTAAATTTACTAGTTCTTTACAATACAATACTCCTTCGTATTCTCAGAGAACTTATCCAAGAAATATATTCTATCCTTCTCATTCTACTCCAATTACGGATGTAGATAATATCCCTGGTACTTCAACTAGTACTACAGTAGATCCCAAAAAGAAGGGAGCTATTCCTAAAAGAAGAAAATAATTTACAAACAATCTATATTTCTATTGAAAATTCTACTTTGTAGATCCCAATTAGAAATACAAATAAATTAACTAAAATATATTATATAAAATAATAATAAAAACCAGGAACATAAAAATCTTTACCGTGTTCCATATTAATGAATTTACAATTCATTAAGTTGTATATATTGTAAATAGATTTTTTTTTGCTCTTTCATAAAAATTGAATTTTTATGTTCCACAATTAATTTTAAGTTTTTCGAACTTATTGGTTTGATAATACTTTGTAAGTCTTACATCATGTTTGATAACATTGTGTATGTCTTCCATGTTAAGTTTGAAGTTAGAATTAGTGACATTGTTTATGTCTTACATGTTATCAATTACACTTGTGTACTTGTGAGTTCTGTTGCTTGCAACATACTACATGTGAGTGTTATTGTCCGTCCTATTAGGTAAATGTTTATCGAGTCAGTACTGTGAGTACTATTGTCCGTCCTACTAGGTCATTGTTAATTTTAAGATACTTACGTTGTGAGTTCTTGTCTGTACCATTTATGTACTAGTAGTAATTGTCCAATAGGTTGTAATCGTTTATACGTTTATATGTTACCTTATATTATAATCTTAACATGTTCCATGTTATCTTATACCAGAAAAGAAAATAAAAATAGAAAAATTTTGAGAAAATAGAAAACAAAAATATATGTTACG
>JABUQX010105365.1:0-7500 GCA_015478945.1 Trachelipus rathkii
TATAATTATTGCTCTACCTAAAAAACCACTCAATCAGAAGACCTGAACGTCAGGAAAATTTTTTTTAAAGAGAAGTAATGATTTTTAATAGCAACTGACATAAAAATTTCCACAATGAAAGTAAAGGAAAAGTAATATTAACTAAAATAAAATACATTTAGTCCACGGCCATACTTTGGTTATCAGAAATCTTTCCTCAGACGAAGATCCTGATATTTAAAAGCTAGAAGTGCTATACTTATTGTGAATTTGACTTAAAATGAAATAATATCTAAATCGATGCAGAATAATACTGGGAGTCGAATCTCAGAATTAGTCAGATCAGTTTATCAGGAATCTCATCCTATATATACCCTTGTAGTATATTTGTCACAGATTGAATAAGATGAATAAGTCAAATTTTGACAAGATAATGGGAAAATAATTATGGAAAGCATGCATGAAAAATCACGATTATAATAAACTAAGAAACAATCTATATAAAAAGATCACTCTCCAACCCTTAAAAAATCCTCTATAGAAATAATATACAAGGTTAGATTCCATAACGGCATTAGATGGAATATAATGAAAATTGACTACGGAAATCAAAATAGTAACTAAAGTTAAAGAGGTAGCAAATCAATTGCATAATCTCTATAATAAATTTTGCAAGATGATGCTTGAGCACAATTATATAAGCTTTTGAGGCCTAATATTGTAGTGAATGTAGATGAGCTTTTATATATTCTTGCATGGTAATTAAAATATAAAATACGAATCTAGAACATCGTTTAAAACGGATAGATTTTTTTTTATATAGAAGTTTATATTTTTAACAAACAATATTGTTCTGAAGTAAATTTTATTTAACAATATGGTCAGTGCACTTAGTTCAATAAGAGAAATTTAATTATTTATACAAATTTTGGGAATTAGGTGTAATAATATATAACATATATACTATAATGTATATATAATATATATATATATATATATATTATATATATATATATATATATATATATATATATATACTATATATAATATATATATATATATTATATATATACTATATATAATATATATATATAAATTAATATATATATATAATAATAAAAAAAAGTTTATATAAAATTTACGTTTTACATAGTTCAGGCAGCTCTGTTTTGAGAATTATTTTAAAACTTTAGGATGAAATACTGAATATATATTATTAATTGAGCTTTTTAAGAGAAAAAAAAAAATTATAGTACGTAAATGTACAGTAGCATTCTATTAACTCATATATACAGAGGAATTTAATAATTAAATACTTTAGGCTAGAAAAATGAGTTATTCTTTTTCTGTATTTCTAAAAAAAAAAATAAAATAAAAAATATAATAAAAATAGATATTTTCTAAATATAATAAATAATATTCTATCCTAAAGTTATTTTTAAATTCTAAGTACTAATAAACATGTCATCTACAAACATTTAATTATCCCTCATACCATCAAAAATTTTGTTAATCAAGATAATAAATTGAATTTTAAAACTAGGTAAATTGAGAAGAAATTATATAACCTAGTAGAACCGAGCCGGAGCTGAGTAATTTTAAAAAATGCTGGAGGCCGGAGCCGGGTAATTTAAAAATGCTGGAGCGCGAGATAACCGGAGCCAAGAGACCTGAGAGGACGAGCTCACGGAGCTCGGAGAGCCGGAGCCGAGGCGCCGGAGCCGAGGGAGCTAGGAAAAAATTTGGCTCCGCTCCGCAGCCCTGATTGAATTTTGAAACTAAACGACATCTTTATGAACTATTTTTAAAATTAAACAAGAGTAGACCCTATAAAAAGTTACATTAAAATTAAATTAAGAATTGATCCACTTTGGTAGAAAGTATATGTATTAAATTATATTCCTTAATCCACATTGCTACGGCCTGATAACGTGATGTGTTTCTATGCTATGATCCGTAAATCTGTCTGAAGAGCAAAAGTAATAACACACTAAGTAGGCCTCTCATCAGGTATCTGGAGATTAATTGGATATATCATTTTTCACATAATCAGTACCATCTTCTTGTTATTCAGGATATTGAAAGTTCTTGTGAATAAATGATAGTCTGAAAGATTCAATGAGTGTGATCCTAGTCCCATCCTGTTAATCTGGATCTTCCTTATCCTAGTCACAGCGAGAGATCAGATTTTAGATTCACAATATTTAAAACCGGCTAGAATGTTTCTATACCCATCAATAATGAATTTGGACACAAAAATCGTTTCTCTATGAAATTTAGTTATCTCTTTAATAAATATATTTTACATCCAGTTCTATTATACCGTATCTTTTGTAAGGTATATTTTCTTCTCAGTACATATGCTTAAAATTTCTTCTCTATTCAACTTCAATATTATAGTATATCTGACGCTTAGGCTGGAATCTTTACCGTAAGAGAATTACTCATATTATAACTAAAACTGTTGCATACATTTCTTTTATTAGAATTCAGCTAATTTATTGTATATATAGCGTTTGAGTATAGGCGGATATATTCTTTTTATGAACGTTTATAAACATCAGAGTTTATATAATTCTTCACACAATTTATCTTCTCGGTAATTGTATTATTTTGCTTATACTATTCACGTGTCACATAAACTTGGGGCTACAGCAGGTTAACTGCTGATACGAGTAATATTAAAAGGTATTAGTTATGCATCTGGAGGTGTGGTTAGAGGTTGAGTTATGTGAATATGTTGAGTTGAGGTAGTTCAAAGGTAAGGGACGCCTGTGTTTATATTTCGTCTTCTCATAGTCGTTGTAGGGTAAAACCACTACCTATTCTTCATATATTATATATATATGAAGCAATATCCTAACTTATTGCTATATGTATAGGGCTATAAAACTCAAAAAGATTATAAGGTAGGTAAATAGGTAAACAACACCTCCAACTTTTTGTTAAATAGTTTATTCTTTTTATTTTTACGTTTTCTTTAAGCTAACCTAAGTGAAGTTTTTCAATGATTTTTCCCATAAATGACGTTCATGAGCAAATATTATACCATTCTGAGGTCTTAATTAATAAAGAGAACATTTCATTTTATAATATATATAGTAATTTAGACCAATATTTTCCCCTATACATTGTGAACAAATTTATATTTCAATCTTCAGCAGATCATTATTATACCGTTTTTCTGAAGGTTTCCAAGTTTTTCAAAAATTATCTCTTAAGATGAGTAAATAATGCAACTAGAGTACTCATTATTTTATAGGTATGAAATATAGTTATCATACAGTATCGTTAGGTATATGAAATTATTGTAACGCAGTAAAACATCTCACTGGTAACAATATTCTACATGAAAGCTCAAAAGAGTAAATAACCGTATAGGTATTAAAAGAGGTAAAACTAAAAAATCTTTATAATACTTTTAGGAGAACTCTTTTTCTCTGTTCTAATTGCGAATACATTAGATATTATAATATAGCCACAACATTGACTATTGAGCTTATAATCATTCATGTCTCATCTTTGCACCGAAAACATAAATTATTATTGATGTAATATTATTTAAAGACACATCTCATCATATTCTTAATTATTAGCACATGGAATAGTATAAATTCATGAGTTATATAAAAAAAATAATCAACTGAGAGACATTTTAAAATGATGAATAGTAAATACGTAAATAGTTTCAAGCTGATATATCCTCCGTATCAATATTTTATGCATATCTAAAAATCGTCAAATATATAATAAATTTTATGAAAAAGATTTTAATACATATTATATAACCCTCATTTAATCTTGAAATACAATCTTTGGCAATCTGATTATAATAAATTTATCTATTACGCAACGTTGAGTAGACTACTAATAACTCATGATATTTAACAGGTTTATTTTAATGTTATCAAAAATTTCAAAACACTATCTTAAAAAATATATTTAATTAATTAATAAGTTTAATCCACACCGTAGGATCAGAACATACAAGATGTATACAGAATTAGCGGATCATAAATTTACCATATCGATCCATTATACCTCCGTAACTGACACACTGCACACTAATGTAATATATATATATGATATATATATATATATATTTATATATATATATAATATTATTAATATTATATATAATATTTATATTATTAATATACTATATATATATAATAAATATATTATTAACATATTATATACATATATATAATATATATTATATATATATCGATTGTATGTATACCATAATATTAATAGTATAATATATATATGAAAAATATATAATATATACATATTATAATATAATAATTAATATTAATATTAATATATATATATAATATATATATATATATATAATATAATATAATATAATATATATATATAATAATATATATATATATTCATATAATATATATATATATTATATATATTATATATTATATATATATATATATATATAATATAAATATATATATAAAAATAAATAATATAAAATATAAATAATATATTAATAAAATAGTTTCATTATAATTTAAATATAAGTGCTTATGAATAAAATATTCTTTTATATATATATACTATATTATATATATATTTCTAATATTAAATATATATATATATATATATAATATAATATATATATATAATATATATATATTAATATATATTAATATATATATATATATGTTTTTATTTTATACTATATATCCATCATTATTCTAATTATAATGTTACTTTTTTATTGTGGCTGGCGAAATCATAAAGTACCTAAATATATATATATATAATATATATATATAATAATAATATATATATTCTAATATATATATATATAATACTATATACGAGAGCGTCAGAGATTATGTGTCACTGAGACTAATAGTGATGGGAGATAAGTTATGTATGATTTAGTGATCTGGTCTTCAAATTAGCTACCAGTCATAACCTGAGTAATCTGATATAGGGGTCACTAACTACATATATATTATATATTTATTATATTAATATATATTAATATATTTAATATATATACTATAATATATAATCAATATATTAATATATATATATATATATAATATGAATATATATATAAATATATACTATAATAAAAATAAAATATGATTAAATTAATATAATCTCTGAGAATATAACTTGTTTTTATACTATATAATATTTATATATATATATATATATATTATATAATATTATTTATATATATATTTATATTATATATATTTATAATATTATATAATATATAATATAATATATTATTATATATATATATATATATATATATATATATATTATTAGAATATATATATATATCTAGTTATATAATATATATATACATATTATTAATATAATATTAGTATATTATATTATAATTATATATATGTTAATATTATACATATGTAATTAATAGTTATAATATATAATATATTATATATATTTTATAATTAATTACATATATTACTACTTAATATATTAGTATAATATATAATCTATAATATATTATATTAATATATATATATATATATAATATTAATATGCATAATATTAAATATATTATATATATATATATATTAATTATATATATATATATATATATATAATTAATAATATATATATATATATATTAATATTAATAATATATATTAAATTATAAATATATAATATTAATATATATAACACATATATTAAATATATATATATATATATAATATTTAATATATTATATATATATTAATATATATATATATATATATATAAATACTATATATATAATTAATAATATATATTTATTATATTAAATAATATATAATATATATATATTAATATAATATAATTTAATATATATTATATATATATATATATATATTAATATATATATTAATATATATTATATTAATTAATACTAATAAATATATATATTAATATATATATATATATATATATATAATATACTAGTAATGTTTGGGTTTGAGTTGAACCCAAGTCTCACCAGGATTAGCTGGCTAAAGGTGAAAGAATAAACTCAGCGATCAACAAAATTTCGAACAAACATATCACGGGTTCTTCCCCAAAACCAACCGGTGCTGTCAAAAATTCGAAGACATTCTCTGACGCGCGCAAGAGTCGTCAAAAGTAGACAAGTTTCCAACTATTTCAACGCTCAATAGAAGAAAAAAAATAATTCTCACCTGCGAGGTACCTTGTAACTGGTGTGATGAGCCAATTGAATATACTACATATCGTGATGAAAACAAATTACTCTAAAGTTATGTAAAACTTATTGTGTGTAATGCATTACAATTTTATGACACCTATAATATATAGGTTTCTGAAGACCTCTTATAAATACTGTTCAGCATTTATATATAATATTATAATAATCTATTTCACTTAAAGATATACGTAAAATATTAAACTATTAATAATATATATATATAATATATTTCCTATATATATATATTAAATATATTATATATATAAATTAATATATTATATATTAATCCAGAATAACTAGTAATGTCAAATATATATATTAATTATACTACACATAATACGTGGATATATAACTGACTTAAGTGTATGAATACCCTCAGGGTAATTGTATAAATATATAATATTATATAAGTATAAGATGAAATATAAAGTAATTATAATCTATATATTGACTTCTTTAGTCTTAACTATGTAGCTTATATATATATATATTATTATGCATAAAGAACATAAATGCCCATAAATAAGTAGATACGAATTTATTTTATAATGAGAGTAAGATAATAAATTTTGGTAGAAACGAAAATAAATTACGGTGTTTATATATAATTTTAAATCCTTAGTAATTTATTTTAATGTTTTTCTTTATTTAATTAAATTATTATTTTAAGTTTGAACTATTACAATTTAAAAAAATTGAACTGATTGAATCAAGGGTTTGATTATGAAAAATTAATAAATTATTAATTTTTATGATTAATATTAACTTTTATAATGCGCGTTATCACGAGTTATAAATGACATGTACTGTATAAGCCATAAACGTTAGCGAGAGAACAAAGTGTTAATAGTATAAATTTTTCTAAAAAGTTGTTATAATAATATATATATTAATATATCTTAATATTTCAATAAGAAATTATGACTATTATAATAAATAAATAATAATAAATACTTCACGTCAAGTCTTAGTTATTAATTAAGAATAATTTGTTATAATGACAATATATATAATACATAACAATCATTTATTACATAATATCGAACAATATAACGATATATAACATTAAAAGGTATTATTATAATATATATAGTAAAAATACTATAATAAATTATACTAATATTAAGAGTATAAAATAATTAAATGAGAATAAGCATATCACTACTATACTATTAATATAATATAAGTATTAAAAATAATCAAATATATATAAATAATAATAATAATAAATAGATAAAATGGATAATAAATATGATAATAAATAATTGATAATTATAATATTTTTTATATATATA
>JABUQX010105365.1:10000-12500 GCA_015478945.1 Trachelipus rathkii
TATTACTATATATATATATATATATATAAATATATATTACTATATAATATATAATAAAATATATTATATATATATAATATACTATATATATATATATATATATATATATATATATTATAATGCCATAATGAACTTTATTATGTAAAATGCATATGGGAATGGCAAAGTCAAAGTGTAAAGTTTAATAACTTGTTTCTGAAATTTTCAACCAATATCCAAAACTACCAGCCAGAGATATGACGTAACGATGTTTCAGTATAAAAGATTGCAGGTCCTAAAGAGGATTGTTAATTGTGGTACCCTCCTTCACTTTAACAGTGTTTTAATACAGCCTATAGTGTTACTATGAGAATTATAAGCTTAATATTCAACGGTGTGGTTTATTTTAAAAAATAATGGCATACATGTTCTACTTTACATCAGAATTTTCTCACGGTATATGTGTACACAGCGTGATCCAGAAAAAAAGCGTATTGCTTGTGTATCTGATAACATACATGGTCATAGGATACGGGCATCTGGTTCTGGGAAAGAAGGAAAAGAGACTACACACTTCGATATAACTTTAAAGTATAATAATATGATTCCTATACTGGAGGGCCATATAGAGCAAAGTACTGAAGCAGCTGACACGCTTAAAACATATGTTAATGTGACACGATTTAAAATGAAAACCCCTGTCCCCATACATCTAGAAATTTCAGCTAAGATACGTACTTTAGTTGAACAAGATCTTGACGAACGAGCGAAAATAAGTTACTTTTCCCAATGGTGCAAATATACAGAAATGAGATAGATGCAGAGTAATGTAACGTTTCCAAATGGAGCCTAATCAAGATTTTTTGTGCTGGAGATTTTATTTATTATTTAATTTATGCTTATTATTGTTACGCCATATGTATTCTGCATTATTTCATACATATGTTTCTTTGAAAACAAAGTTTCTTTGTTTCAATTATAAATGAAATTGACAAAGTTTCTTTAGTTCAGGTCGGGTCGGTCTACGTCCCCTAAAAAAATATGAAACGTCCTACGCCAGTCAACTTCATCAGTTAAAGACTAGAAAAACTGTGAGTTGTATTGTTTTTGATGCCCCAAGACGGCTAAAAGACAGCAGTGTTTAACCTACTTATGAAGATATAATGAAGTTTTTCTTGTGGTTTAGACATGGCCTCTAAAATTAAAACACTGGGTGAATAGGTGAAATCATTCTGTTAAAACGCCGCGCACTCGAGCTATGGACATAAGAAGCTTTTAATTCCTTTGGTATCGCATAGTTGAATTTATGGGAAGTTAACAAAAATCTTTAAAACCAATGAAAAGGGCGAAAAAAATGATAAAAAGTGCAAATTAAAATTAAATTTATTTGCCAAGAAAAATGCCCCCAAAAAAGTGATCTGATATTGCAACCTGCAAATGCAAAGATTTTTCTAACATGCAATTTGTGAAAAATTCCGAAAAGTGTCTATTGAAAATTGCAGTGAATGTGAATATCCACATCCGACTGCAATTTTCAAATAAGCCATGTAATACCTCTCCAGCTCCATCTTCTTTATTTCCCAAACTATCGTCCACTTAATTTATTTGTTAAATAAGTCTCATTCTTCTCGATTTCTCTTAACATTTCCTTCTCCTTTCCTTTTTCTGGTAGCCACAAAACCAACGGAAATAAAGATCATCAATCTCTCAATATGTCCATCAATAAGAAACAATTGCCTGATATTGTGAAAGCCTATGCGAATTATCTCGGATTGTAATGAAGAAAATCTTTTGCATTTGCAGCTACAATATCAGATCAACTTTTTCTGTGGCAATTTTCTTGGAATAAATTTTAAAATTTTAATTAGTACTTGTCATTTTTTCGCCCTTTACGTGGTTTCAAAAGATTTCTGACTTCTCATTAATAGTCTCTTTAATAATTTAATAATCCCGATTAATGCCGATACTATACGGAATGAACGTCTGATTCCAAGTCTGCGGACGAGCGTTTAAAGAAAATGAATCTCCACCTAATTTCAACCCAAGTTTTAATTTCAGAGGCATGTCTTAACACAAGAAAAAAACTTCCAGTAATGCTCATAAAATAGGGTAAAAACTGTCTTTCTAACAAGTTTATCTAGGTTTGACCAAAAATTTTTGTGGTTACATGTATGACTAAAACGTACATTTTACGTACTATTATATTAAATATTAGTACCCCCAGTATAGGACACTATAAGATCCTGCCCATGAGATAATGTAAGAAATTTGGCTTGACATATTTTCAAGAAAACTTTAAGGAGTCAAACCTGCCTTGGGGCCAGCGTAATAATTGTCCGTATATCTCGAGCCAAATTTTAGTGGTGAAAGCAACAACATACAAAAGGCAGCTTTCCGCCTATATGTTTGGAAAAAAAAATATATCAACCTTTGTTTCGTTCCACACCTAAGTATAGACACAGTACGTAACGTAAAAAGGAGGTTGTAACCATTCTGGGAAGCATAATTTTAATGAATGCAT
>JABUQX010105365.1:17500-20000 GCA_015478945.1 Trachelipus rathkii
AAATTAAAAAATAAATAAAAAAAAATAAAAATTTTAAAATAAATTAAAAAATTTAAATTGAAAACAAAAATTAAACACAAAGAATAAATGTAAAATGAAACTTATAAATTAAATAGCAAACAATATATTTTAGTTAACGTTTATAAAAAGAAAACGAGATTTTTGAAAATAGAAATGTCAGTACTGAGGCTAAGCCGATGTTTACGAACTCATCAACGTATCGTGCTCCAGCACCGGTGGGTACCAAACTCTGTTTTCCTTCTCCAGTCTCCTTCCTCTGTCCTTCCTCCTTCCTCCTTCCTCCTTCCTCCTTCTTTCTTCTTCCATCCACCATCTTCTGTTTTGCTCTACGTGCATTTCTTCTGAGGGACACCCTTTACGAACGTAAACCCTCATATTCGAGTTCTACGACCTTATAAACATATATTTTGATACCGAATATGGGACTAAACGAATGTTTATTAATTCAGCACCGCACCGGCTCCAGCACCTGTGCCACTGTAAACTAAAACTCCTCTGACTTAGATCCTTCTCCGACTCCTTCCTTCTCTAACTCAGACTCCGACACTTTTCTCCACCTCCTTTGCATTTCGTCCATTTCTACTAGGGACCCCCCTCCGGGGGTCTCCAGACACCCTTTACGAACATATAACCTTCATATTCGAGATCTACGGGTTCAATAACATATATAAGACACAAATATTGTATTTCATTATACAAAATTTACTAACTCAGCACCCAAAGGAGCCAGCACAAATTCAACTCCGATCCGAATCCGAGATCCGTACCCCCTTACTCATTCCTTCTCTATACGATCTCCAAATTTCATCGTTCTACGATTATTTCCTATTTTTGGGGAGCCAGCAACCCTCCCGGGGGCGCACGGATACGTAACCTCGTCTACGATGAGGTTACGTCACCACCTAGCGCGCCTCCAAATTTTAGGACGGTACAATAAGCCTAACTCTTATATATACACACACACACACAGCGCACCAACACACACACACACACAACACACACACACACACATATATATATGATATATATATATATATAATATATATATATTATATATAATAATATATTATATATCTATATATTATATAATATATATATAATATATATTTATTTTATTTTTACTTACACTTTTTTTCCCGCTTGAGCGCGGGTAGTGGTAACGTACGGCCTCGTTCCACTCACCCTCCCTCATCCTGCCCACCCCCCCCCCCCCCCCCCCCCCCCCCCCCCCCCCCCCCCCCCACTCCTCCACCCCCCACTCTATCCCTCGCCAACACCCTACCTCTTCTCCCTCATCCCTCCCTCTCGCAGCTCCTCTTATTCCTCCATCCCACCACTCCTTCTTGGTCCACCTGTCCTCTCCTTCCTATCCCTCCGCTCCGCAAACTCTCCTAACAACTCTCTGTTCTCATTCTCACTAGTAATCCGCATACCATCTAACATTCCTTCTCCGCCTCTTCCCACCAACCCATTCCTCCAATCACATCTTTCCCTCACCACCCTATTCCTTATCCTCTCCCTTCTGCTAACACCCACAAACCGCTCTCAACCCCTTCATCTCAAGTACTTCCAACTTCTTCCTAGACCTGGCATTCA
The DNA here is from genome assembly GCA_015478945.1 of Trachelipus rathkii. Lineage (NCBI taxonomy): Eukaryota > Metazoa > Arthropoda > Malacostraca > Isopoda > Trachelipodidae > Trachelipus > Trachelipus rathkii. Next base: position 19,118 of record JABUQX010105365.1, read on the forward strand.
ACCCCCACGTTTCACACCCATACAACACCGCTGGTACACAATTTTTTTCAAACATACTTAACTTAACTTTCTGTGATAAATCCCCCCCTTTCCATAATTCTCTCAGACCACTCAAAGCTCTCATTCCTTCTCCTCCTCTATGTTCTATCTCCTCCTTCAGCCTCCCCTTCCAAATCCATCCTAAAATATCTTAAAAATCCTTTACTTCTTCCAATACATACACCCCCTACTTCGAACCTACTAACCCTCCCCTTCTCTCTTTCCTCTCTCAAACACATTGACACTTTACTTACTGGATTTATTTTAAGCCCTTTGTCCACACATTCTCTCAAACTCCTTCACCAAATACCTCAACCCTTCCGCATTCTTCGCCACTAGGGCAGTATCAGTCCGCAAACAGTATCATGTTAACTTCCCTTCTATCATTCCCATTCATAATCAATTCCAATACCCAAGAAAAGAACCAATAACTTAAATCATCAAATTACAGAAGGAGGAATGTATCGAATCCAACCAACAGGAAGCAAAACCCCCAGTGAGAAACCGCACGAGGAGGATAGAGCAGACCACATCAAAAACCCCCTCCCCTCCCTCACCAATCCCTCTGCACACACTCTCCATAAACAAATTGAACAGACCAGCGGCGATGCATTATAATACATTGAACACCAACACCGGATGCCGCCTGCCTACAAATACCGCTCACCACCCATGCCAAACATTCACTCTCCCGCACTCCTAACACGTCTCACACACATTCTATCTATTTCCATATAAGCAGGATTGAGGGCACTCTTAATACCTTTACATAAAGATATAAGCCCCCACTCCAATTTTCCTCACCATACATAGCGCGACACCACAGAGTGATCGTGCCCGTTCA
>JABUQX010105365.1:22500-27500 GCA_015478945.1 Trachelipus rathkii
TTTGCGCCAATGGGAAACTTTCCCGCATCGTATATGCAATGACCCGTGTTTCCAGGGTCCGGACTGACAGGACGCATGTCCTTACTGGGAATAAAGGTTTATATATATATACTATATATATTATATATATATTAATATTATATATATATATATATATATATATATATATATTATATATATATTATATATATATTTGTTAAAATTTAACTTTTAACGCAATATGAATTTAAATTAGGATACTGCCAAAGTTGCTATAAAAATATGCTTTAATTGCAATCACTGCACAAAAAGGGTAATTCCGTACAATCATTAATAATTATATAAATAATAAAAATATGTATAGGAAGTAATGATAAAAATTAGCCATCATCTTTGGAGCTGTTATGCGACTTCCCATGCTTTGCAACTTTTAAGATGGTGATGGACAGAGACATTCATAGGAAAGTGACCCTGAGTTCGTCTCTTGGCGTACTGTATCGAAAAGAATAAAAAGTTAATTGATTGCGAATTAGGCGAATTAGATTACTCTTGAGCAAAGAAAACGAAGAATTACTCACCATTATTTAAAGAATGATACTTGTTGATCGAAGCACGAAGCATCCTTGGTGTTGAAAGATTTTTTGTCTCTCATCGGGGATGTTTAGAGGCGAGTAACCTCCCTTCCTCCACTCTTGAGTAAAGTAGTAGGCAAGTTTGTTGTTTCGGAAAGTCCGATTGACATTTGAAGCTGTCCCAATCCATATTTTAGAGATGGAAGCTATCTACCTATGGCGATATTTACCTTAAACCATAAATAGATAGTATTAGACAGTTGAAATAATTAATTAGGAAGCCATAGGATTTGTACTAAGTTTAACCATATATATACAGTCGTATAAAGGCTTAATACAAATTTTAACCTAGGTAATTTGATTCGAATAGACAGGGAACAAATAAGTTCCTAAATGTCTGTAATGAAAGCATTCGTCCTAAGCTATTACTTTTATGGGCAGAATAAAGATTCTAAAAAATGACTGGAACGTATTCGATTTAAACTATTCTGATTCTTGGGTAGAACTGACATGTTCTTAAAATGACACGAATACTTCCTAGAATTTGTCAATTAAGACGCATTCTAATAATTGAGATAGATAAAGAAAATGCTTTTATAAGACATTTCTTAATTTGATTTGTATGCACTCGATATAGGTAAGTGAAGCCTGAAATTTCAGGTAAGTAAGCACGACTAATAAAAATTAGACGAAATAAAGCCCAATCGAATGCATCTGGAATTTGTCACCTAAGACGTATTCCTAATTGAAATTTGATATTGAAATAGACTTGTAAAGTTATACCTTGATATTAAAGAAGCTCACAAAATACTTACAAGATCTGGAGAATGATAGCTGATAGATCCTTAAAGTTGCAGTTACTTGAGAACTGCTGCAATAACTACTTATGTTTCGTTAATGCTAATGAAGGAGGACTTCTCAACATCAAAGTGTTTGCTGTGGCATTTGAAATCCAAATCTAGAAGGAATTTATGAGAAGTGATTAGATATTATAAACTTAACAAATTAAGCCGTTTGAATAGGATTAGGTTATTCTTAAACCGAGATGACAAGATTTTCAGCGCTCTATCCTATCCTTGTATATGCGGACTTGATAATTGAATTGAAATGAGCACTACATCGTTAGACAAGATTTGAGTGCTAAGCGATAGAAACTTTGACCAAGTCGAAAGAGCCTTTAATAAATACTCGATCGTTTGAGCTTAAAAGGTAGTAACTGGTCGTACGAGCTTCAAGTAGTAACTGGTCGTATGAGTTTCAAGTAGTAACTGAATAATTTTTAGAAGCTTTCTTAAATGATGCCTTTGAAAAATGGAGTTAAAACCCTCTCCCCCATTTTTGACATATATTTGAAACGATATATTAGAAATTACAGTTTTTAAAATATATATATATATATATTTATTTATTATTTATTTATTCTGATATCATGAAACGGGAAAAGGTTTACTTAATCACTTAAGTGAATGATCGAGAAACTAAGTCTGATGTGTACAAATAAAAATAATTTAAATCATAAATATACTCATCAGCTCCTCCTTTGATTGACACCTTCCCGTAGGTGATCCGATCCATACGTCACAATATAGATGAAACACTTTTGAATTGATTGAAAATCCGAAGAAAATGCCGAAAATGAGATCCCTTCATTTGTTGAAAGACGCAGTATGTAGACAGCAAATCCAACATTCAATGAAACAGATGACAAAACAAATCCTTGGAAAAAATCGAAAATTTTAAACTTGAAACGAAAATAAACAATGAAAAAATTGAAATAAAAATTCTAATGTGAAAAGAGCATTCAAATCCTTCAAAATGTTAAAAGACCGAAAACAAAGCTTTCAATTTGTTAAAATTGAAAGAACTGAAATCTTCAAAAATATTAAGATCGAAAGCAGCAAAAAAAAATCTTTCAATTTGTTAAAATTTAACTTTTAACGCAATATGAATTTAAATTAGGATACTGCCAAAGTTGCTATAAAAAATAAGTTTTAATTACAATCACTGCACAAAAAGGGTAATTCCGTACAATCATTAATAATTATATAAATAATACAAAATAATGTATAGGGAAGTAATGATAAAATTAGCCATCATCTTTGGAGCTGTTATGCGACTTCCCATGCTTTGCAACTTTTAAGATGGTGATGGACAGAGACATTCATAGGAAAGTGACCCTGAGTTCGTCTCTTGGCGTACTGTATCGAAAAGAATAAAAAGTTAATTGATTGCGAATTAGGCGAATTAGATTACTCTTGAGCAAAGAAAACGAAGAATTACTCACCATTATTTAAAGAATGATACTTGTTGATCGAAGCACGAAGCATCCTTGGTGTTGAAAGATTTTTTGTCTCTCATCGGGGATGTTTAGAGGCGAGTAAACCTCCCTTCCTCCACTCTTGAGTAAAGTAGTAGGCAAGTTTGTTGTTTCGGAAAGTCCGATTGACATTTGAAGCTGTCCCAATCCATATTTTAGAGATGGAAGCTATCTACCTATGGCGATATTTACCTTAAACCATAAATAGATAGTATTAGACAGTTGAAATAATTAATTAGGAAGCCATAGGATTTGTACTAAGTTTAACCATATATAAACAGTCGTATAAAGGCTTAATACAAATTTTAACCTAGGTAATTTGATTCGAATAGACAGGGAACAAATAAGTTCCTAAATGTCTGTAATGAAAGCATTCGTCCTAAGCTATTACTTTTATGGGCAGAATAAAGATTCTAAAAAATGACTCGAACGTATTCGATTTGAACTATTGCTATTCTTGGGTAGAACTGTGATGTTCTTAAAATGACCCGAATACTTTCTAGAATTTGTCAATTAAGACGCATTCTAATAATTGAGATAGATAAAGAAAATGCTTTTATAAGACATTTCTTAATTTGATTTGTATGCACTCGATATAGGTAAGTGAAGCCTGAAATTTCAGGTAAGTAAGCACGACTAATAAAAATTAGACGAAATAAAGCCCAATCGAATGCATCTGGAATTTGTCACCTAAGACGTATTCCTAATTGAAATTTGATATTGAAATAGACTTGTAAAGTTATACCTTGATATTAAAGAAGCTCACAAAATACTTACAAGATCTGGAGAATTTATGAAACAAACCTAGGCATCCACGATGATAGCTGATAGATCCTTAAGGTTGCAGTTACTTGAGAACTGCTGCAATAACTACTTATGTTTCGTTAATGCTAATGAAGGAGGACTTCTCAACATCAAAGTGTTTGCTGTGGCATTAGAATCCAAATCTAGAAGGAATTTATGAGAAGTGATCAGGTATTATAAACTTAACAAATTAAGCCGTTTTGAATAGGATTAGATTATTCTTAAACCGAGATGACAAGATTTTCAGCGCTCTATCCTATCCTTGTATATGCGGACTTGATAATTGAATTGAAATGAGCACTACATCGTTAGACAAGATTTGAGTGCTAAGCGATAGAAACTTTGACCAAGTCGAAAGAGCCTTTAATAAATACTCGATCGTTTGAGCTTAAAAGGTAGTAACTGGTCGTACGAGCTTCAAGTAGTAACTGGTCGTATGAGTTTCAAGTAGTAACTGAATAATTTTTAGAAGCTTTCTTAAATGATGCCTTTGAAAAATGGAGTTAAAACACCCTCTCCCCATTTTTGACATATATTTTGAACGATGTATTAGAAATTACAGTTTTATAATATATATAGTATATAATATTATATATATATATAATATATATAATATATATATATTATATATATATATAGTATATAATAATATAATATATCATATATATAATAATTATATATATATTATATAGGAAATTTTTAAATTGCTATTTTTGAATAAAAAAGTTTCAGAACTATTAATTTTTTTCAACTATTTGTGAACTTATATTTTAATACACCAAGATAATATAAATATTTTACTATTTATTTACAAACTTTCAAAGTATATTGTGTGGCAGTATCTGGCAACAATGACAGTAGTTTGGTGAATTATTTCAGTGTATTATTATAATTTTCCCGTTGACTTTGCTGTCCTGCTTTCAACCGGAGTTTTGTGTGTTAGCGATGTTTATACCTTTTAATCATTTGTTGTGTTAGTGTAGTACTAGCGTTTTATTGTATTGTATTTTAATAATGAAAACGCATTATTTTCAGATATTTGTAGTTTAATAAAAGTGATCAATATGGGGTAAAGTAAGTGAATTTGAGTCACGGTAAAGTCGGACGATTCATGTGTCATTGCAAGTGAAGGAACTTAAAACAGAAAGAAATAGCAGCAAAACTTGGGGTTTCAACTCAAACAGTTAGTAATATTAAGAAGAAATTGAAATACCGTCACAGTTTGAGCTTCAAATAGGGTTGGTAAATATGGATAGAAAAGAAAAACAACACCCAGAGAGGACAGAAAAAGTTCAAATGGCTCTGAAAAATAGATGACTATCATGTAG
>JABUQX010105366.1:0-33707 GCA_015478945.1 Trachelipus rathkii
CATATTTTCGGTCATGAGGTATAGTTGTAAATTTCGCGGTTCTTCAGAGTGCCTCTATAAGAATAACCGAGTTTCATAAAATGAAAATGATATTGCAGAAATTGAATTATGCAAAGAAGAGTAAGAGTATCATTTGAGAGCCATCTATTAAATGATAACGATTGAATTGTTTTGTAATATATTGTGAGGGTGTGAAATAGGAAAAGCTTAATTAAATAATAGATTTTTATAGGAAATAAATTTTGTATTAACTTTATATATTGTTTCGAGCTTAAGATAATAATTATATAATAATAATATATATATAGAGTTAAAACGTTTTGAAATGAATCACTAAAATTGTATAATGAAGTCCTCATTCATGAATAAGACTAGTCTACGTATAATAAGGCGAATCTGGAGAAATAAGTCATGTTATATACTTAACCAAAAAAGAAAAAACAGTTATTTTTAACGTGATTAGTTATTTTCTTATTCGAAACGGCACACATATTGGCGTTTAAGAAAATTATTGAGTTATACGTAAGTACATCGGGTATGACTTAATATACGATAAAAGACATCTTATTAAAAGACTCATAGTAGGGATTAATATAAAGAAGTTGTATATAATGCTAGATATTAATGAGCTGTTGAATGAAGTCAACGAAATATAATAAAAACTATATTTTTATGATAGGATATATAGTACGCTTGAATAATACTTTTCTCATATACCCATAATTACAGTTATTCGGGTCGATCGAGAAATAAGTGACTGACGCCAAAAAAATGAAGGTACTAAATTTAAGCGTACTATAATAAGAAACTTTAATCCAAGAATCTATAGCGTCATTTTTAATGAATCATTTATTATAATATAGAGAATGATATTCTTAGGCTATACGAGATGACTCTAACCGCTTACCGGGTGTAATAGCGAAAATTAATTTACACTGAAATATTGTGAAATATAGAGTTATAATGGATATTCCCAAAAACCCGATACTCAGGTATTACATTACCAGACTTCATATACAACAATAAGCTTGACGAATACTCGAGTCTGATTACGAGTACTAGCATTATATCGAGGATTATGTGTACAGAAGTAACAGACGGATATAAATATGAGAAGAGCGTCGTAAGCAAGATGTAGTGGCGAATCAAAGGCGGAGTATCGATTTCCGCACCGCCAGACGGGGGGCGGAGGAATTGCTACGGCAACAAACTAACAAAGCCCCAAAGAGCGGGGAATTTCGCGGAGACCCTCCCCGGAGGGGGGGAAATAGTCCTTACAGACGACAAAGGAAGAACGCCTGTGATCAGGTGCAGAGACGACGAGTAGAAGACACCGATCCTTGTTCACTAGTTCTAAGGCGATGCTAACGACTCGCGCTATTATATATAGCCTATAATACATAAACTCATAGAATTAAACAGCGCTGACGAGAGTCGCGAGGGGAGAAGCGTAGAGCAGTCTTATGAGATAAATAAATGTGAATACATCAATAAATTGACGAATATAGATGAGGATTAATTCTCTATTTATAGGTACCGAGATAAGATAGCACCGCTAGAGACTGTAGAATTCTAATTATAATATTGTTGGATTAAAAAGATTTTACACTAGAGTAGTATCAAAAAATGTGCTGGATTATATCCAAAGATTAGTTATTTGTGTATTGTTACATACACTCTCTGTATACGAGTTGACTGAGTAAGTAGGTTGGAAAATATTCTTGAGCCTATACTGACTATATACTCGAGATAAAACGATATATAGTTCGTAAGGGGGAAGTGAGGTAATTTAAAATAATTCGTTAGTTACGCCTGAGATTCCAATTGCAACAGTAGAACTAGCCCGAGCAACAATTACGACATCGATGGTGACAACAGCAGCAACTTAATCATTAGACGTTTGGGGGTTCGATATTCCCAGAAAAAAAGCGTTTCGATAAATTTTATCACGGAGATCGGTAAAAGAGAGGCGTTGCGTCCAAACAGGGATTATTATGATTTGAAGTTGTGCTGCGTATTCGAAGCGTTGCAAAAAGGCGTTTTTGGAATTAACTCCGTGGGCACTGATGTAATTCAAGATTTCCGAATTATCTGGCCTCTGAAGGAAGAATTAAAACGTCAACGAAATTTAGATTTCGATGAAATTCAAAGTTTGCTTTGGTTGGACAGCTTTGACAATTTAGATATAATTCTATTATAATTTTCTTTTATGTATAGTTTTGCATTATGCCTTCAAAAAGTGATGTTTTTAACTAGCATAAAAAACATTTTTAAATATGGATAAAATGTAAATTTAATCAATAAAAAATAAAGACAAGCGTTCAGGTTTTACAATCCCTTTTCCTAAATATATAAAAAGAGCATTATGAAAACTAATCTTGGAGTTTTTGTTTCCCATGAAAGGAGTAAAAAAACGTAAATTAATTTTGTTTATTTTTTTATTAATTAATTAAACAAATAAAAAAATAAATAAATAAATACAAAAATAAAATGAATATATTCATATACAATATAAAATATATAATATAGAAGAATAAGAAGAAGAAGAGCTTTGATTTTACGAGCATCAGCAGTTGGAAACGGAAGGGTGTAAAGAAATGGCCGAAGAAGGGAAAATAGATTATGTACGCGTACGAGTGTCTGGATTTAAAACTCTTTTTCCCAGTTGTACTTTACAATGCCCATTTTTTGAAAAAAGCGACGAAGAATTAATCCCCGAGACCGTTGACATTGAAGAAAAATTTAAGAATGACCATTTTAAGCAGCGCGAAACGCCGACGGAAATCGTTGATGAACGCGCCCACAGTAACGCCACTGCCGTCCCCAAAGGCGCGAAGAACAAAAAGTCCGCTATGTTGGATATCACAAATTACGATTTGTATCTGCTGGGTATGAGAAAGGAAATGAGTTTCAAATTTCGAACAAAATTGTGGAGCAGTATTTGCGATCACTTTAGTATTTCTGAAAGACTTAAACGCGTAGAAGAACATTTTAAAAATCTACGCAACTTCCCTATTCCAGCAGAGTATGTACCGTTCGCCTTTTCCGTTCCTACAACATCGTCGTTAATAATATTAATACCGAAGTGTTCTCGTCTCCTACACGATTTGATGTTTCAGATTAGTCAAAGACTCTACATGAAAATGACGAAATTGCTTTATGACGAAATGTTCGTTTTGAAAAAAATATTTCTTCAGATGTTAGGCGATCGCGGATGCGCCTTTTTACGACTCGCGGTTACCACTAAGGGAAATATAGAAATTGATTTGATGAAACATTTGGAAACTTGCTGCGACGAATTCATCTTCGAAATCGACGACCGAAGCAACATATCGCCCGCGATATACGATCTGCGAATGTATTTATGCGACGATATGCTATGTTATGTCAACTTTAGCGTAGAAAACAAAGGAGGGGAAAGAGTTGAGAAAACGAAATTGTTTTTAGGATACAGAGACTGCTTTCACCCTAGAACGAAAGACTATTACGAATTTCATCGAAAAATTCTAAATATTAGGAATTTTAAAGATATCGACGATATATCTTTTGTGAATTTACTTTCCGGTCGTTTAGATCAATACGAATATCTCGTCGGGTATTGCATTGAAATAGCTCGGACAATGAGGAGTCCGAGAGTGGCGCTGAAACTAATTTCTTCGATTAAAGAGCTCGCAAACAAACTTTGGTCGGAGAACCAAGCTTTAAACACCATCGCGCGTAAAGCAGATGGTAAAAATTCGATTCACGATACTTTAATCGTCGGATTCGTTACGCACGATATTAAAGATTTAGAAAAAATCTTGAAGCGACCATACGTTCTCGACGATGAAGAAATTGAAGAGGAAAAGAAAGAGGAAAGAGATAGGAGACTCCTTTTGCGCGACGTCATGGAATATTCTAAAAGGGGCCCCAGCCTCCATCGCCTAGCGATGATTTCTACAGTGGACTATTACGAAAAAATTTTATTATTTTGTCAAAATCTCAAAAAAGATTGCGGGTCGTGTTATAGGCAGATTAGAGAAGGACAATTTTTGTTCGTAATAGTCCACTGTAGAAATCATCGCTAGGCGATGGAGGCTGGGGCCCCTTTTAGAATATTCCATGACGTCGCGCAAAAGGAGTCTCCTATCTCTTTCCTCTTTCTTTTCCTCTTCAATTTCTTCATCGTCGAGAACGTATGGTCGCTTCAAGATTTTTTCTAAATCTTTAATATCGTGCGTAACGAATCCGACGATTAAAGTATCGTGAATCGAATTTTTACCATCTGCTTTACGCGCGATGGTGTTTAAAGCTTGGTTCTCCGACCAAAGTTTGTTTGCGAGCTCTTTAATCGAAGAAATTAGTTTCAGCGCCACTCTCGGACTCCTCATTGTCCGAGCTATTTCAATGCAATACCCGACGAGATATTCGTATTGATCTAAACGACCGGAAAGTAAATTCACAAAAGATATATCGTCGATATCTTTAAAATTCCTAATATTTAGAATTTTTCGATGAAATTCGTAATAGTCTTTCGTTCTAGGGTGAAAGCAGTCTCTGTATCCTAAAAACAATTTCGTTTTCTCAACTCTTTCCCCTCCTTTGTTTTCTACGCTAAAGTTGACATAACATAGCATATCGTCGCATAAATACATTCGCAGATCGTATATCGCGGGCGATATGTTGCTTCGGTCGTCGATTTCGAAGATGAATTCGTCGCAGCAAGTTTCCAAATGTTTCATCAAATCAATTTCTATATTTCCCTTAGTGGTAACCGCGAGTCGTAAAAAGGCGCATCCGCGATCGCCTAACATCTGAAGAAATATTTTTTTCAAAACGAACATTTCGTCATAAAGCAATTTCGTCATTTTCATGTAGAGTCTTTGACTAATCTGAAACATCAAATCGTGTAGGAGACGAGAACACTTCGGTATTAATATTATTAACGACGATGTTGTAGGAACGGAAAAGGCGAACGGTACATACTCTGCTGGAATAGGGAAGTTGCGTAGATTTTTAAAATGTTCTTCTACGCGTTTAAGTCTTTCAGAAATACTAAAGTGATCGCAAATACTGCTCCACAATTTTGTTCGAAATTTGAAACTCATTTCCTTTCTCATACCCAGCAGATACAAATCGTAATTTGTGATATCCAACATAGCGGACTTTTTGTTCTTCGCGCCTTTGGGGACGGCAGTGGCGTTACTGTGGGCGCGTTCATCAACGATTTCCGTCGGCGTTTCGCGCTGCTTAAAATGGTCATTCTTAAATTTTTCTTCAATGTCAACGGTCTCGGGGATTAATTCTTCGTCGCTTTTTTCAAAAAATGGGCATTGTAAAGTACAACTGGGAAAAAGAGTTTTAAATCCAGACACTCGTACGCGTACATAATCTATTTTCCCTTCTTCGGCCATTTCTTTACACCCTTCCGTTTCCAACTGCTGATGCTCGTAAAATCAAAGCTCTTCTTCTTCTTATTCTTCTATATTATATATTTTATATTGTATATGAATATATTCATTTTATTTTTGTATTTATTTATTTATTTTTTTATTTGTTTAATTAATTAATAAAAAAATAAACAAAATTAATTTACGTTTTTTTACTCCTTTCATGGGAAACAAAAACTCCAAGATTAGTTTTCATAATGCTCTTTTTATATATTTAGGAAAAGGGATTGTAAAACCTGAACGCTTGTCTTTATTTTTTATTGATTAAATTTACATTTTATCCATATTTAAAAATGTTTTTTATGCTAGTTAAAAACATCACTTTTTGAAGGCATAATGCAAAACTATACATAAAAGAAAATTATAATAGAATTATATCTAAATTGTCAAAGCTGTCCAACCAAAGCAAACTTTGAATTTCATCGAAATCTAAATTTCGTTGACGTTTTAATTCTTCCTTCAGAGGCCAGATAATTCGGAAATCTTGAATTACATCAGTGCCCACGGAGTTAATTCCAAAAACGCCTTTTTGCAACGCTTCGAATACGCAGCACAACTTCAAATCATAATAATCCCTGTTTGGACGCAACGCCTCTCTTTTACCGATCTCCGTGATAAAATTTATCGAAACGCTTTTTTTCTGGGAATATCGAACCCCCAAACGTCTAATGATTAAGTTGCTGCTGTTGTCACCATCGATGTCGTAATTGTTGCTCGGGCTAGTTTTACTGTTGCAATTGGAACGGCGACAACGAATTTTAATACCGCTTTCCCCCTCGAACGTATTTATTCTCGGTTGCTCAGTATAGCTCAAGAAATTTTTCCAACCCTTACGCCCGCAACATTTATCACAACACAAACTTAAAATTCTTCGAAACCAGAAAATCTTATCGTAAAATTTTATGGTCCTCTTTATTAATTTGCCATCTCTTAGCGTCGATTCGTCCTGAAAAACGCGTATTCCTCTATAAGGCTTTTTTTTCGACCGCATCCTCAACCTCCGCGGGACGAAATAGAATGGTTTCTAGGCGCTCTAGATCTTGACTGAAAAACGCAACGGTCAACGTATTGGCTCCCACTCTTTCGCGTTCTTCTTTATCGCTGATATTAGGCGTTACCCATTTTTCTAAATATGCGTCGTTGGCGCGCTTGATAATGGAATCGATTAATTCCAGCGCCGCTTTCAAATTCGTCGTTCGCGCTATCTCGATGCAGTAACCGATCAGACTCGAGTATTCGTCCAAGCTATTGTTGTATAGATTCGGTAATGAGGTATCGGGTTTTTTGGAATCCATAACCCATTTCACAATATTTTCGTGAAATATTTCGCCGTTTACACCCGTAGCGTGAGGGCAATTTCCGTAGCCTAAGAAATATTCCATTCTCTTATTAATAAGGTTCATTAAAAGGCGCGATTCTGGATTAAGTCTTAGCGCTAAATTGTACTTCATTTTTGGCGCGCTTTTTTCTCGATCGACCCGATACTGTAATTGGGGAAATAGCTTATTCAAGCGCCTCCCTATCATAAAATTCGTTATTCTTTTTTCGTTGCTCTCAACAGCTGATACTCGCAATAAAATCAACTTTTTTCTATCACCTTCGGTTTTAATAACGATTCTTCGAAGGTCGATCCGATGCTTACCGTAACTCAATAATTTTCTAAACGCCAAATTGTGCCGTTTCGAAAGAATATCTATCAACGTAAAAATTACGTTTTCTTTTTTTGGTAAGAGTAACATGACTTTTCCCGATCGCGGGACTGAAATAACGAACGGGATATGCTTTGCTGAGATGTCAACGTGGTTTATTCTTTCAAAACTTTTTAAAACTCTTTCTAGTTCGTCGACAATTTCGAAGTATTTCAAAATTTCATTCCATAAATCTATTTTAAATAGCTTTTCCTTTCCACCCCCAATATTCAAACAATACAATTCGTAATCTTTTATCTCTAATATTATTGATTCTTTCTTTATTTCCGTCACGGTATCAAGGGCGGCGCCTTTATTACCGACGACATGGTCGTGGAGTAGCATCGACGTCGCGTTCGGTTGGTGCTGCTCACCGCTATTGAACTTTTGGCCAATATCGACGAAGATCTTTCTTTCGTTAGAGAAATTTTTGGCAAACCCGTGAAAAGAATTCGCCAAATGTGGCAAAAAAATTTGAAAATTAGCGTCGCCACACATACGTATGTTCATACAATACTTCTTATTTCTTGGGACCGACATCTTCCACGCCTCCTTCTCTTCTTTCGCGTTTGAGTTCGATGCGCCCGACTCTTATACGTTTTTTGAATGTAAAAAATTTTAAAAATTAATAATTCGAATAAAAAATGAAACGATAAACATTTTTTTAATTTATTTTTTAATCGACTTCTAAACAATATGGCTATAAATATTTTTTATTTATTTTAAATTTTGTAATTATTAAAGCTAATTGTAATCCTAGTTTGAACGAAAAAAATAGAAATTAAAAAAAAATTTCGATAGACGCACATTATATTATAAAATTCATTCAAGGAGCAGATAAAAGAAAGCATGAATTTCTTCAACGTCTGTGCGATGCAAATTAGCGACTCTCTTTACGCCGTGAGCGTCCCCCGTTCGCAACAACTGGCGCATTATTTTAAAACGGAAACAGATTCCCTTAAAGAATATTTAACCTCGAATACCGTTCTCGTCGCCATCGATCTCAGAAATTCTTCGAACAGCCTAGAAAAGATGAAAAAAATGGTAGAATTAACGAAAGAGTTTCTCGAACGCTCGGGAATAGATAAAGTCTATTTGTGCAAATTCGTTTTCGTTCCGAACGCCGAAGGAGAAACGAGAGACGAATTCCTTAAACGTGTCGACGAATTCTCTCAGAGTTTAATGGGAAGCGAAAGTCTCTCCCCCCAGTTGAGTTTATATTATATATTCGACGATTGCGAGAGCGACGAGTCGTTTAAAAACGGAAAGCTTGGAATTTTGGGGGAAAATATCGTTCATTCGAGTCTCATTTACGTGAATAATAACGATTATCCCGACGAAGGGGAACTCGATGGCGAAAGTTTATTTCGAGAACCATTTGAAATCGACCTTCCCCTCGATGACGACGACGAAGACGATAACAAGTGCAAGGCCACCAGACCTTCGAAAAACATAAACCTCCGCGCCTTGAGACGCTGCTTTATCGAATTCGCCAATAAGTTTCACAACAAAGGCCTCAACTCTCCTAAACTTTATGTGTTGGAAAACCATTTAGAAATAGACTCTTTTCTCGTCGAGATTTTCAAGAAACGCGAAAACTATTACGCATCCTTTCCCGAGGTACTAAAGAGCAACGTTGATGGATTTTCCATCGGTGAGGACGGCCGATTCTCAAAACGGGTAAATAATTTTAATTTCGACGATTTCGTAGTGTTTGAAAACGAAGATTTTGAAGACTTACAAATCGAGTTGCGTGACGCGAAAGGCGTCACGAAAGCGAGGTCGAACGAAATAATCTTGTTACTCGAGAGCGAAGAGCGTGATAAAAAAAAATCTTCCCCTTCGTCATTATCTAGGTACTCGCGAGAGTACGACATTCGAAAGGAGTTTATTTCCAATATGAACAAACAGTGGGTGGGAGAGCTTTATTTGACGAATGATGATTCTAGTGCCACGATTAAAGGTATCGGCCTCGTGTTCGACATTTATTCGAAGCTCTTTGAGAATTTAAATCGAGCGAGTGCCTCGACGGATTCGAGGACCGATTCAAATGCTTCTGTTGCTGCTGCTGCTGCTGATGATGATGCTACTAACCCTTTCAGCAAAGGGAACGACGACCCTACGATCAGAAAGCGAAACGCGAAAAGATTGCTCTCTTCCTCGATCAAAAAACCGTATAACGCAGATTGGATTCTACTCGGTAAAATGACTAATTTGAAAGGAAAAATAATAGGAAATTAAAAAATAATCATTTGCTTCATTCTTTATTTATAATCTAAATTTCTTCCATTATATATGTATATAATTATAATAAACAACGCGCTAAAATATAAAATATAAAATAAATTATTTCATTTTTATTACTATTTAATCTCGCTCGATTTAGGGCGAGGTTTCTTTTCACTCAACGCGTTGAACACCTCGCTGTTGAACCGAATCGTTTCCCGCGAACTAATATAGGTCGAAGGTCTAAGTTCAAATTTCGAAAAAATATTATATCGACTTTGGGAATTTTTAGATATTCGCACTTAGACCTTCGACCTATATTAGTTCCCGATCAAACGTTACTATATTTGGTTCAGCGATAGCTTATACCCGAAAAAGTGTCGTGCGTTCACGTTAGGCTGTTTTTCGTTTCCCTTTAAAACGATAAAGATAAAGAAATAGCCCTTTTTAGGCGTGCCGAAGAAATGAAATCCATTCGTACGAGCATCGAACAAAATTTCAACACGTTCGACGAGGATGTACAAATGATTATGAGCACGTCCATTTTCTTCCCGTTCTACAAGAGCAATTTCGGAACCCCAAAAAATGATATGTTAAGCGTAATAATAATACTATTATGAACAACTTCATTTGGAGCTCACGAAGAAGATTATTTGCACGAGGCGTATAGCTCATACATTCGATCGAGTATTGGATATGAGCGTAGCTAGGTGAGAATTAATTCTATAGACTCACTAGATAGAGACTAGACAGACTTAAATACTGAAGAAACGCTCGGAGTTAACACTAAGAAACGCTTATGATATCATTCTAATTTGTACATAGTACGAAGAGTATTATGGATTAGCGATGAGATGCAGCAGTGAGAGAGACGAAACAGAAAGATGATGAAAGTCTTTGTTATTAAATTAGTGCGTGTAATAATGCGTATCACGTGTGTACTCGAGCGATAAGCTATTCAGTAGATACCTTTGCAGACGTGCTGGAGTAACATTTTTTGTAATTTATATCAGACGGTCTAGTCTAAAGATATAAACGAGGTACTATCTCTATTTGGCTATATACTCTTATCATATCTATAAATATATATATGCAGAATGACATGAGTCTCATTTGTAGGCGACATAGCTTTGGAAGAGTATATACAACTGTGAGAGAGTAGAGAGTGAAGCAGCGACAGATTAATCGCACAAAGAGAACCGATGTGATATACAAAGTGTATAGATGACTAATGTGAGTGAATGATTCTTTAAATATATGAGTTTTTCTCTAAAATTTATGTGTTTCTATGATGATCACGACTGAAAATGGAGATAATTTGAGAGTCATCATACAAGTTCACTCTATACTTTAACTCGCATCTATTAATCAATGTGATATCTTAAGTTAATATAGTCATCGAGAGTGTATATGTCTGGGATGTTAATGTGCATTACGAATACTATTCATGACTACTACTTATTGTTATCACTTCTCAGCAGTTGAGGATGAATTATTATATCATTTGAATTTTAAATTTCATTTATGTTCCGAGTATATTTATATTCACGTGTTTTATTCACCTTATTGTACTTTATGGTAAGTGCGTGGAGAGTTTCTTTTATACGGAAATAGGAATGTACTGACGTAGCCAATTCATTCTATTATTTGTAATAATAAAATAAATAATATAATAACTTCCCCTTCAATTCATAAAGCTTAGTCATAAATCTAATGCAACCAATATTAAAAATATTTATACTATGTACTAATATTTATTAAGTGTGATATTTCTAAATTAAATTATTCTATTAATTAAATTTTAGGATTATTTTATTAAAATACTTTATTTTATAAAAAAATATATACCATAAGAGAATGTAAGACGTAGTTTATAGTTGGATTTTTTTTATCGTTATATAGAAATCGTACACTTCCTTACTTATTCACGTTACAGCAATACAACTAAAATTGGAGACATCCATTTCGTATTTCACCAACTGCTATTATAATTCCTCAACTACCAGAGGAGTCTCTGTGAGGTGAGTATTATCGGGTCACGGTGATATTTTCAGTCGTAGTAATTAATAATATTGTCGTGAGTTCATAACTACTCAAAAATAAATTCGGTCTGACCAGTTTATATCATTCGTTATTACATACTCACACATCACGTCGCAAAGTTCAAATCACCTCTCACTCAGCTAGTAATTAGTTAGGTAAAAATAAGAGGTTTGACTACATATCCCGTTTCCTATTTACTAGAGTATAATAAGTACAGGAGATACTTTTCTTTATTAGAGCTCTTTAAAATACGTCGCTGAGTTATAAATATCTTTCAATTAGTAAGAATACCTTGCAAGCAAACGTACTATCAAACAGATTTTCACTCACCTTCTTCAATTCCCTAATATAGTCCGATGACTATATATAAGTATATACAGGACGTTACCTTCGCAATTTTATATCTTCGTATATTTTCGATGATTTGATTACTTTTTCTTCTAACAAGCTCGTGTGACAAGACGATAGACAACTGATGGCGCAAATACTCCGTGTAGATAAGAGAGAAAATATGTCTACTACTACGGGAGATAGTACATGAATCTAACACTTTGAGAGCATGCTAGTGAGGGAGCGAGGATGTGTGAGGTGCGCGCACATAGAGATAAATAATAAAAGAGTAAGAAAAACAGATCACGATGAGACAGAGATCAAAGATAGTATCTGCAACAGTGCACTGTGCTACCATGCTGAGAAAAAGAATCAACCAGCTCTCTTTTGAATCCTGGTAAACAATTTTAGATAGGAAATGTAAAACACAACTAAAATATATATATAAAAATCAGTGAGTGCATCGAATATTCATACAATGAGTGAGAGTGAATATAGTAGATGGCTATTTCACTAGTGAGCATATTTATTGGTTTTTATCGTCGCTCAGATATGACATAGATCTTCAGTGTCATATAATAATTGCTTATATTTAATCATCGTTGCTTTTGAGTGATGAAGAATCACTCAAGAACAAAGTGGTCTTATAAAATATTTAGTTGGCGGGTCCATTCTGCGGTCGGACAGTACTAGATGGCATGAGTGCCGGGTCATAAAAACGCGCCGATTATATATAGCGAGGTAGCTGTCACCGGAGGTATGACTTATATGTGCATGTACGGAGCGGTACGTGTGTCACTACTGAGAGAGTGTACTCAGACCGGACGAATATTGGAGTTACTTCTCGGCGTTCCGGTCGTGTTCCATGTGAATGGCCGCGCCACGCATCTGTCGCACTATCTGTGTGCTCATAAATAAGAACAAAAACGTGCGCTTTCGACGCGCTCTGTGTTCCAACGTCTGGATCGCTCAGAAGCTCTCTCTCACAATACTGTGCTAATTGTCTTTCGGTGTTTAAAAAATATAATATATCATAACTGAGACCTGAGATTTGAGCACTCGATTAAACTTATTATGTGGCTGCAATATAGAGCGATATTACATATCAGAGTCTCAGTTCTCTCTCCTTTATCACTTACGTGAGATAAAATAGTAATAATACCTCGACTCACGTTACTTCTAATACCTATTCGTATTGAGTAGTTTCGTAGTCTTCCGATTTGAAGTAATGATATTATAAACGTCGTGTAGTTTGCACGTATATAAGATATATATAATATATTATTGGGAGTATATAATCATTATCTCTGACACGTCTGTAGATATTATTTTCATAGGTGAAGTATTGTTTAGAGAAATTTTTGATGCATGTCAAGTGGCCGCTTCGGAACGAATCACTCTCTCTCGTTTATGTGATTTCGAGAGGTTATTCTACATATATTAAAGTATACTATTCTCATTTATTTAGAGAAATTCAGATCTATATATTGGTGACATCTCAGCCATACTAATATTTTTTAGAAAGTACAAGTGTACTCAGTTCTTCCGAGCAACCGCGAGAGGGTTCATTTCTATCTTTATCTAGAGATTCGGATACATTGTGGGAACTCATCTCAAGTTGAACAAACCTAAAAGCAAAGATACGAATGAACTTATTAAGTGGAGGAGATAAATTTACCTTCATAAGTGAAATAAGTATCAAAATACCGAATATAATAACATTCTTTATTTCTATAATGATAAGTTTAAAACCCATCTCACCTAATAAAAATTACGAAGAAATCGTCGAAGCAATATTTCATCTCGAGAAAATTGAATAAATAAATCGGTGTTTAAACAGCCGCGGAAGGTGGTTTCTGAAGCGAATATAGTCACTTAGTGCGTGAAGGTTAAACACGAGAAGTTGTAAAACCAAGACTCGAAGGAGCATCCGCACTCGACTCGGCACTCCCGGTAACTGATATCACCGATTGTCCCCTTTTTATGCATTTATGAGTACATAACTAGTGACGCTCATCAAGAACATAAAAGTCGAAAGTGAAAGTGCAAATTCCGAACTAAAATTTTTTTTGTGATTATTATTATTATTCTTTTCAGAATTTTTCAGAAACATGATGACGCTGACCTTTATCAGTTTCCCTTCCCGACGTCCTATATCGGGTTAATGCGATAGTTTATCCCTAAAAGGTGTCGCGCGAACACGTTAGGTCGTTTTTCGGTTCCCTTCGAAAAGTTCCACTATAATATAGTGTCCGCTTACGGGAATAAGCAAAGCGGCTGACGCTTTCGAGTACTATTTTTGTTAGCTTAAAGTATCTAAATGATTAATGACGTCATATAGTGACGCTCATCGGGAACTAAATATAAGTCGAAGTTCTAAATGCAAATTCCGAACTTAAATTTTTTTGTGGAATTATTATTATATTATTCTTTTAAGATTTTTTTTAGATTTTCGCAGTTAGACTTCGACTATATCAGTTTCCTTCACGAGCACTATATCGGTTGAAGCGATGTTTATCCTAATAAGTGTCGCGCGAGCAACGTTAGTCGTTTTTCGGTCCTCGAAAACGTCACTATGATATAGTGTCCGCATATCGGGAATGCAAAAAGCGGCTTTGATACGCTTTTCGAGTACATTGTTGTTTAAGCTTAAAAGTATCTTCAACATATGACGTATATAGTGAAGCCTCATCGGGAACTAATATAAGTCGAAGTCAAGTGCAAATTCCGAAACTTAAAAAAAATTTTGTGAATTATTATTATTATTTTTTCAGATTTTTTTATATTTATCGGTCCGACTTCGACTTCAATATCAGTTACAAACTCTGCGACTATATCGGGTTGAAGCGATAGTTTATCCTAAAAAGTTGCGCGAGCACGTTAGGTCGTTTTTTCGATGGCTTTAATACTTCGAAACAGTCACTCTAATAGTAGTGTTCGTTTAGCGGAATCGCAAAAGCGCTGAAGCTTTCGAGTACATTTTGTAAGCTTTAAAGTATCTTCAACCGATTATGACGTCATATAGTGAGGCCTCATCGGGAACTAATATAAGTCGAAGTTCCATAGGTGCAAATTCCGAAACTTAAATTTTTTTTGTGAATTATTATTTTATTTTTCATGAATTTTTAGATTTTCGCACTTAGGCCTTCGACCTATATAAGTTCCCTTCCTGACATCACTATATCCGGTTGAAGCGATAGTTTATCCCTAAAAAGGTGTCGCGCGAGCACGTTAGGTCGTTTTTCGGTTCCCTTCGAAAAGTCACTATATAATATGTCGCCTTACGGGAATCGGAAAAGCGGCTGAACGCTTCGAGTACCTTTTTGTTAAGCTTAAAGTATCTTCAAACCGATTATGAAGGCATATAGTGACGCCTCATCGGGAACTAATATAAGTCGAAGTTCAAAGTCTTAATCGAACTTAAATTTTTTTTTGTGAATTATTATTATATTTTTCATGACTTTTTTTAGATTTCGCACTTAGGCCTTCGACCTATACCAGTTCCCTTCCTGACGTCACTATATCGGGTTGAAGCGATAGTTTATTCCTAAAAAAGGTGTCGCGCGAGCACGTTAGGTCGTTTTTTGGTTCCTTCGAAAAGTCAATATAATATAGTGTCGCCTTACGGGAATCGCAAAGGCGGCTGAACGCTTTCGAGTACTTTTTGTTAAGCTTAAAGTATCTTCAAACCGATAATGACGTCATAAATAGTGACGCCTCAATCGGAACTAATAAAGTCGAGTTTCTGAAGTGCAAATTCGACTTAATTTTTTTTTTGTGAATTATTAATTATTATTTTTTCATGTTTTTTTAATTTTTCGCACTTAGGACTTCGACCTATATCAGTTTTTCCCTTCCGACGTCACTATATCGGTTAAGCGATAGTTTTATCCTAAAAGGTGTCGGCGAGCAACGTTAGGTCGTTTTTCGGTTTCCTTCGAAAAGTCACTATATATAGTGTCGCCTTACGGGATTCGCAAAAGCGGCTGAACGCTTTCGAGTACAATTTTGATAAGCTTAAAGTATCTTCAAACTGATTATGACGTCATTATATAAGGTTATCGGGAACTAATTTAAGTCGAAGTTCTAAGTGCAATTACGAAACTTAAATTTTTTTTTGTGAATTAATTATTATTTATTTTTTCATGAATTTTTTTAGATTTCGCCCTTAACTTCGACTATAATCAGTTCCTTCCTGACGACACTAATATCGGGTGAAGCGATAGTTTAATCCTAAAAAGGTGTCGCGCGAGCCCGTTAGGTCGTTTTTCGGTTCCTTCGAAACGTCACTATAAAATAGTGTCGCCTTACGGGAATCGCAAAAGCGGCTGAAGCTTTCGAGTACCATTTTGTTAAGCTTAAGTATCTTCAAACCGATTTATGAAACGTCATATAGTGAGCCTATCCGGACTAATATAAGTCAAGTCTAATGCAAATTCCGAACTTAAATTTTTTTTTGTTGAATTATTATTATTATTTTTTCATGAAATTTTTTTCAGATTTCGCACTTAGGCCTTCGATTTATATCAGTTCCCGTGACGTCACTATATCCGGTTGAAGCGATAGTTTATCCTAAAAGGTGTCGGGCGAGCACTTAGTTCGTTTTTTTCGGTCCCTTCGAAAAAAGTCACTATACTATATGTGTCGCCTTACGGAATCGCAAAAGCGGCTTGAACGCTTTCGAGTACAATTTTGTTAAGCTTAAGTATCTTCAAACCGATTATACGTCATATAGTGACGCCTCATCGGGAACTAATCTAAGTCGAAGTTCTAAGTGCATAATTCCGCATACTTAAAATTTTTTTTTTGTGATATTATTATGTATTTTTCATGAATATTTTTTTAGATTTTCGCACTTAGGCCTTCGACCTATATTAGTTCCCTTCCTGACGTCACCATATCGGGTTGAAGCGATAGTTTATTCCTAAAAAAGGTGTGCGCGAGCACGTTAGGTCGTTTTTCGGTTCCTTCGAAAAGTCACTATAATAAAGTGTCGCCTTACGGGATCGCAAAAGCGGCTAAACGCTTTCGAGTACCATTTTGTTAAGCTAAAAGTATCTTCAAACCGATTATGACGTATATAGTGGACGCCTCTCGAACAAATATAAGTCGAAGTCTAAGTGCAAATTCCGAACTTAAATTTTTTTGTGAATATTATTATTATTTTTCATGAATTTTTTTAGTAATTTCGCATCTTTATGCTATATCGACCTCATATTCAATTCCACAATATCACTTGAGAAGATCACTATAATCGGTATTAGATGACGATAGTGAATATCCCTAAGAAGGTGTCGGCGCGAGCACTGAGATTAGTGTTTCGGTTCTTTCGAAAATACTTATATAATTATTAATAGTGTCGCTTACGGTGGAAATCGCAAAAGCTGACTGAACGCTTATCACGATAGTACCTATTATTGTTAAGCTTTAAAGTACTTCAAACCGTGATATGAGTCATATATATGACGCTATAATCTGGAACTATAATATATAGATCGAATTTTAAGTTGAGCAATTCACCGTAAACTATTATAATTTTTTATTTTTTATGTGTATTATTATTATTTAATTTTTATTTATTATATCTTATATTATATTGATTGGTCTCTCTCTTTCTTTTTTTAAAGAGAGATACGCTCTACCAGATAAAATCTATATTTTATTAATAATTTCCTTTATTGATGTCACTTATATATTATCTGAGTCTGAGCTCTGTGATCAGTCTTAACTATACTCCTATAGAGATTAACAAATAAGTGAGCTTCTCTTTGCGAAGGCTACAGTTTATGATTTTTGAATATGATTCTTTTTTTTCATGTATCTTTATATTTTTTTATATATTAACAAGTTCTTCTAATAATAGTGCCTTTGCTCAACGGATGGGAGAGATAGTAATCGCTAACGGTCTTGAATAGCTCTTTGCGAGTTACCATTACTTATTGTAGTTGTAAGTTGTAGAGATATTTATTCGCGACAATACGATATGACGTCATATAGAGTGACGCCTCATCTGGGAACTATTATATAGATTCGAGTTCTTAAGTGCACATTAACCGTAAACTTACATTATTATATTATTTATGTTATTGCGATTGTAAAATTATTATTTATAATTTATATTATTACTATTATTGAAATTTTTTTAGATATTTTCGTCTAACTATAGGTACTATATCAGTTCCCCTCCTGACGTCACTATATCGGGTTGAAAGCGATAGTTAACTCTATAAAATAAAGGTGTCGCCGTAGCTCAGAGGAGTCGATGGTATTCGGAACGGTTTCACTATATATAATAATAAATAGTGTCGCCTAACTGGAATTAGAAAGTGCTGTGCTTAACGCTTTCGAGTACCATTTTGTTTAGCTTAAAGTATCTTCAAACGATTATAGAACGTTCATATAATATGATCAGCACCTCATACGGGAAATAAATAATAAGATCGTATTATTCCTATAAGTGCAAATCCGTAAAACTTAAATTTATTTTGTGAGATATTAATATATGTATATATACATATGAATTATTATATTACACTTCCATAGATATTATATTCTATATCAGGCACATAACACTTAAGGCTTTTCGACCTAATCAGTATATATAGTTTATTCACCTCTCATGACGTCACTATATGTTATTGAGCGATAGATTTATCCTAAAAGTACGTGTCCGCGCCGAGCCATACGTTATTAGGTATATCGTTTTTCGTGTTATAAAAAACCAGTGTACAACTTATATATATATATATAATGTTACGTCCATTACGGAATGACTGTGTCTTCATAAGGTAAACGCTTTATACCTATACCTCTGTTTGGAATCACTTAAAGTATTTACATAGAGTGATTAGTAGTAACTCATATAATATGACGCCCTATCATTGGGAAACTATAATATATAAGTCCGAAGTTCTAAACGTGCAAATTACCGTAAAATTATATTTTTTTTGTGATTTATATATTATATTCTTATTTTTATCAATGAAATTATTTCTTAAGTAATATATTCGTATACATCATAAGGTCATTCGACTTATATCAGTTTACCTCATCTCTACAGTCCACTTAATATTCAGGTTGTGAATGAGATATGAGATTTATATCCTAAAAATGAGTGACGCTCATAGCGACACAAGTTAGGAGTCGTATTTTCGGTATTCACTTCGAATCACTTATTATTAATATTAAGTGTCGCCTTACGGGAATCGCAAAGGCGGCTGAACGCTTTCGAGTCCCATTCATTGTTAAGCTAAAGATAATAAAACTAGTAATATAAAAATTTATTATCTAATATATATTGTCTCTTAGAGAGAGAGAGTAGAACGGTCAGGGTAAAGCTGTTCATCTTATATTGTTCTATTGAGTGACTCATATCTTTGTCTTTTGTAACTCTCACAAACTAGATGAAATAACGAATTTCTGTTAAAAATAGACTCATTTATCTTTATATATATCATATATATATATATAGAGTTTGAAAGTAAGGAATATGTATATTATTATCATTTTGCTAAAACATAAATCACTGAGTACATAGAAACAAAAATTTTACGGTAACAGTTTAGATTAGATAAATCTGACTAAATTAAATGTATATGTTTTTAATATATGTATGCCATATCAAATAAGTAATTTTACATACGCGAGAATACGGTTTTAGGGGATTGAATATAAGATTACTACTACGTATTATTGTATCACACGGTAAGCTCGAACGAGTGAAGTTAATCTATTATCTATATGTGCTGGAGTTATAAGTCGGAAGCTAAGCTATACCAGTCCTAAGATCCAAACTGTAAAGTCATAAGGTTCTAAGTGTCTTAAGTCGTAAGTGACATAAGTATCTGTGCCTTGTGACTGACTATCTTGAAGTCTATAAAGTAAAAATTGTCGTGACGTTCCTAATCAGTCACACCTAGTCTTGATACGTCCACTTATGCTGTGTCTTATTGTGGCTCTGCAGTGCACAGGTACTGAAGAAAGTAGTTCTAAGTCGAATAGGTCTCTATAGTACATTGTTCATCGATAGAGATTATCGTATTGTCCGAAGGTCTAAAAAAATTACGTATAATAATTCGAAGGTCTATATGATAATAAAATACGAAATCATCTAAACTACAAAAAATTTATCATTCTAGTAATATTTATATCTTATATATTAATTATGGCATTACACTAATCTTAATACACACGATCGAATCACATCATACAATTAATAATAAACGAAAATAATTTGGTAAATTTAATTTATGTTCAAATTCTTAAATTGAGAATCCATTCTTATATTTCTAAATTATTTCTAAACAATAACCTATGGAACGTACGAATATTATTATAGAACTACAAGCTTACTAAATTCTGCGAATAGTACTTTTGATCGTGTTATTCTAGGATACTAGATGTGTTGAAATTTTATATTAAAATTAAATATATATCGCAAAATATCGTTTCGAGTATCATATGACGAGAATTTAAGATCCTGATGATAGTAACGATCTAAGCTATCTGATAATAGCTACCCAGATACACTGGTTTGTAAGAGAGAAAAATCGAATTGAATGTCAAATTAATACATTAACGGACTATGAGCAGTCACGACATATAACGATTATTAGTTGATTTGTATCTGCTCCACTTATTTATATTATTTACTATAGATACATATTAATTCGCGTTTTGTAAATTCTCATCTTTTCTAGACGAGATAAAATATAGCTTGCGATATATACTGAGCTCAAACCATAATTTTCGTAATAAAATGTACTATTTATGGGAAATAATGGGCACTTAAATGTATCACCTACATGTCGTGAATGCACTTCCAGCACTAATAGTCTAATAGATATAAAGTAGAGAGGGAAAAGGGAGAGGTTTATGCATCACTAATTCTTGTCGACTTTAACTCTCGGGCCATACATTAGATTGGTCACTGAGATGCACTTAATATCACTCAGTATAAAATTCTGAGATATGAGTCTGTTTATATTAAATATATGTTGAGTCTACTGACAGATATCCTTGAAATAAACGCTCATTTCCATATGCCGGGTTTGTAGAAAACACGTTTAAAGAATAACTGTATCAAAATAGTCCATTTGTTCACTCCTCATTAAATCTACGTGGTAATATAATAACGCTCAACAGTGTTGGAGCTGTATATATTGAAATGGATGAAAGTTCAATGCATGTATAATTAGAGATGAAAATAGTTGATCGTTGGTTTTTTTATAATGTCTGGTAATTAAAATTGAGAGATGTACTTAAAAATTTGATTTTGATCGACAGAACATAATTGTGATAATTTAAGGGAAAGAGAGATACTCAATAGATAAAATGAGACACCTATATGAATCATGTACAGAAAATTTAGAAGGATATCACTCTCATTAGCTTAAAGCTAAAAGGAAGAATATAACGTAATAAAATATATCGTAGTGAGGTAACATCTATACAGGAGTGATCAGGATATGGTGTGGTATCGAATTATGTAATCGTATCTATGTTAAACTATGTATACATGAGAACGAGAGTAGTCAACAGAGTTATAGAATATATAATGATACATTCAACAGTCGAGTGTAGTCTTGTATATTCAGAGAAGTAGGCAATTCAGTATGATTTACCGTGAGAGTAAATAATAAGTAAATAATGGGAGAGATATCTATATATAGATCTAAATCACACAATATGGTTGGTGAGGCTATATTCAGTGAAAAGTTCACAGTTGCAGACAAAATTGGAAATACACAGAGAAGCCCAACAGAATACGAATGATAGCACCTTCGAAAAACACACGTTATATTCCACTAAATCGAATAAACACAAAACGACAGAATTATTTTCATGGTCATTATGAAATGTAATTATACACTCGCCATATGTTTTGATTCCGATCCCAGTTCTTTTACTCTCGCTTTTAAATTAAAACTCACACATCACACATCTGGACATAGCACTTCACTCATACATATATTTGAAAAATGTAAGAATATATAGATGTATGATATTAAAGGATTTCCATACACGTATAGAGGTTAGAGAGATGCACGCATGAGAGATACTACTACGTTCTGTTGACGAGACGCGGATATTGCACTCCACCCAATCAAGAATAAAGTAATGGAGAAGATAGTAACCTATTGAGTATGTGTTACGGCGGAGAACATGGATATCATCAGCACCAATACTTACTAACTATTCTCAGGATTATGAGTATTGAAGTAGTGAATTTAACAAGTATAATAACTTAATAAAATATGTAGCTCACCAGTATCAGCGTGAGTCTGTGATTCTGCATATTGAGTATTAGTATATCATTATGAGCGTACTGGAGTAGTGATGAGATGATTACAAGTTGCGAAGTTTAGTTCTCTTGTGACATAGAGAGAATTTGATAACTGAAAATAGGAATTGTATGGTATGACTGAGAGAGAGTTTAACAACTATTTCTAGTAAAGTTGCTAGGCAGAAATCAATTCTCGGTGTGGTCGTAATATTAAGCTAAGGTAGGTTGACATACATAAACAAGAGTTATCCCACTGAATGTATTATATGGATGTTGTGCCAAAAGAAAATATATTATGGTGATCATTATAATAGTTTTTCTTTTTTATGAGAGAGACATTTTAATATCGATTCTATAATACAGATAAAGAGAGTGCATAATTATAATAAAATAAATAATCACGGATTTTTATGTGTGGACAATGACTTAAAATTCATAAAGGTAAGGGAAATGAAACTCATATTTTTTATTTCCGTGACTGCTAAAAGTAGGTACTTGATAATATTGAGATTTGAGTGAAATCCACGTAATGTGATAATAATGTTATAGTTATAAGCCTAAGGACTGATCGTGGGTATAAAAGTATTATAATAGTAAGACATAAAACACAAAAAAGCCACGCACACAATGCAGAATATATCTTAAGAGAGATGTATCCCACTTTTTATAGAGAATAATTTTATTACTGCATGAGATACAACATCGAATTTTTGTATTAGTGATTCATTATAGTGTATGATATCCGTAGTCTCAGCTTTAATTCGAAGAGTAAGAGAAAAGATTAAAAGTAAAGTAAGCCGAGAAGAAAAACTCAAACAAAACATTTTGTATCTTTCGTGTCACGCCATTTAAGTTCAACAGAAAATTTTTTCTGATAACGCACACTGTATGCTAAGCATGAAAACTCGATAGTATTACAAGTAATCTCTAAGCTTAGTAGCTTATCTGTTAATATAAGCCCCTGCACAAATATAACCATTACACTAGCTCCAAATTAAACATTTGTGTCTATGTCTCAGCATCTAGTTTACAGAAATAATTTATCTTCTCATATCTCAGACTCACTCACTGATTCCATAGTCGGAATATGTTAAGCATTGATAGATTATGCATTGATATGCTCTACTAATGTTATACATAGAAGATATCTTTCTCAACTGATATCCACACGTCTATCTCTTCAGTACTACAAATATATATAGGATAAAGTGAAATAATTTATTTTCAGCATGCATAATCACTGCCGTCATAATTACATAATAAATTGAATCGGATTTCAAGATTTTTTACACTCTTCACATGTTCATGTTATAGGACTGAAATGTGCATGTTATTTCGTTATATTATATAAAAACTGTTATAAGTATGGAATTTCATCAATAACATTAAGTAATTTTCATATCGTGGAGTTTCCTTGTGAGTCAAATTAGTAGTCAGTAAAAAGATTAACATATAAAGACATAATCATATAATACGTGGACAGCTAAAAAGATGCGCTACATTTGAGAGAAGAACACGAAAATAAAAAGATATACAGTAGAGGTGCAATGATATAAATAAATTTGACACAGTACATTTCACACTACACTTCAAAATCATTCGAATTCTGATGAAAGATGGGTATATTAGCTATTGAATTATTAAGTTAATTATTAATATAATAAATTATTTATAAAAATTAAAAAACAAATACTGAATTTTTTTTACTGCACTAATTATTATTATTATTTTGATTAATTAATGACTTACCCATATTCTAACGGCATATCCCTTTACTCCAACACCATAATCTCTCGTATTTTATATATATTATTGAGTTTACTGACACATCGCGAATATCGTTTCGTGCTTCTCTTTAGTGCTGGTATTGAAGTGTGGTGGGTCTTGATATAGTTTTCTCCTATGAGTACACATCTCTCGGTAAAAAAAAAAAAAAAAAAATAATATATTATACATCAGCTACTCAGTTATAGTTAATTTTTTGCGGATATCCTTGTAGAAAAAAATAATTGCATACACATTATTGATTGAGTCGCTCAGTTTTAAAGGTATATCATGTGCAAGATGACATGTAACATGATAACAACATAATTTAGT
The DNA here is from genome assembly GCA_015478945.1 of Trachelipus rathkii. Classification (NCBI taxonomy): domain Eukaryota; kingdom Metazoa; phylum Arthropoda; class Malacostraca; order Isopoda; family Trachelipodidae; genus Trachelipus; species Trachelipus rathkii. The sequence continues at coordinate 24,099 of JABUQX010105366.1, forward strand.
TTGAGATTCTCTCTACTATTTCACAAAATTATCCTGTGTAGGAGCCTTTAATCCAAAATTGATATAGTTTATTAGAGGGATCGTGCTTTTCAGTCGGGAAACTATATAATTACTAAATAATCTATCTACATCTGAAATAAGTTAAACATCTTTAGTGATTGCAACATTGACAGATATAACAAGCAAAAGAATAAACATAAATTCAATTTTTATCTAGTGAATCAAATAATATTCATATCATATTATATCATATAATTTACATAAGATCTTTCACAACTAAAACTGACCGAGAGAGAGTATTCTCTTAGACTATGGAGAGCATTTTATGTAATACTCAAATGTCGTTTCAAATGCGATGAGTCCAGTAACTGAATATAATCATATCTATCTAAGAAATATAGATACTCTCTAGTGAGTAATTTTGTTGACTAATTGTGTTTATATTATTATTCTATAAATTTTCGACTCCTGATCTCTACAAATAATTTTACATTATATAATATAGCTAGCTTTTCAAAATTATATTACTCATTTCAAATACCTCGAGTATTGTACTACACCACAATAAAAATATCTATGCGATAAATCCTTAACAGATAAGTTATTTTCATCTGCTGTTCGATCTTCATTTTCGTCAAAGGCTTCTTCGTCAATTTCTGGTTGTACATGAATTGATCTACCTTATATATATATCTTCTATCTATTTCTTTGATTCGTAATACTCACTATTTCGAGCTATTACATATCTTTTTAAGCTTATCTGTATCTTATACTTACTTCTTCATTATATCTCATTTCTTCTTTACTTTACTATGCGTCTATTAATAATATGAAATTTTGAGTATTATGAGGCCCTTATTACTTCTATGATTTCTCACTTATCATTCTTCTTTTGTATTCTCGCTGTTGCTAGTTCTAGTATTATCACTATAGGAAAGTTCAACTATTATTATTCACTCAATATATTATTTATACGAGTTTTTATATGCTCATATTTATGGATCACTTTCCATATATATCTACTGAGTATTTTATCTATAAACGCCCGCGCGTGTAAACAATGTGAGTATGTAAGTAATAGGGTATCTTCTCCACATCTCACATTTACCGTAAATTGTATACTGGTTAGAACTGCACTACTATTTAATTATTTGTGAATAATCTCACTAATTATTGTATTATATTAGTAAATATTAGTATTTAATAATCAATATTTATTTATGAAATATCATGCCTCTAAGTCGGAGTTTAATTTGCTTTTTATTCACCAGAAATCACTTATATAAATTTGAGACTTAGTATTTTACCTCCGTCTCTTCTCTACCATCAGGCCAGCTTATAGAATCTAATACTCTATTCTTCAACACTAAGTAAATGTTAAGTGTATCCAATAATGATGAGGAACAGTGCAAACATATAATTAAGTATATATTTTAAGACTTGTGTTGCAGATTTTGATAGAATAGATTGAGGAGAGATATTACTTGTTATTATCCTGAGCAAGGTGCAAGTATTTATCACTATATGATAATTGTGAGTCAAGGTTCAGTAAGTGGAATTTTGTTTTTATATCACTACCGTATTTCGTGGAAACCTGCAGAAATCAACCAAGCGAGTGTTTTATATTTATAGAGAGATGTATCTCGAATAATAGGCATCGATGGACGTTCATCAGTCTCAATTGCCTTGCCCTGAGACGTTAGACTGCTATGTGCATAGTCTTGTCTATTGGCAGAGTAGTTGTGGCCATAGACTGGATGATGTTTCGTTCTCGTTCGTGAGTCACCTAGGTGAATTATATATGTCTATATCGTGTGCGACTTCTCAGGTTGTCAATATGTACTCAGCTGATCACGATATAGAAAGATTATCTGTAGCGTAGTATCCAAAGAAAACTTACGTATGAGTACACGAGGAATATAAAATCATTTACTCAATGTTTATGTTTACTCATTCGCATTATCATTATATATGAAATATTGGTTATATATACATAAAGCATAGTTAAGATACAACATCTAAATTACTCTTAGAATTGGATTTAATTGTAAGAATTACTAGTATAGAATGTCTAAGATAGTCATTAGTACAGAGAGTGTCATATGTGGATCAGTTTATCTTAGCATTAATAGAGAGGTTATCGTAATTCTTGAGACTATTATTATACCTCTATGATCTCTCAAATAATTGGTCTCTTCCTCTTTCGTCTATTAGATTGTGGAGAGGAATAATTATTGCTCCTAGATTAATTAATTTTCTATCTATTTCGTCATTTTAATCTTTGTCAGGGTCGTAAGAGAAGGGCTGACACTATTAGCACTTGGATATTAAATAGACTGAAATAATTGGAATATAATATTTAAAGATTGAAGTTACAGGATACAACGTTCTACAAAGGCAGCCTAATGATACAAGCTACAGAAACAAGACAAAAAGAACGATTTGTAGACAAAATGAACTAATGAGAGAATATGTATTTTCTTAGCGTTGTATTCATGGAAGTTTTACGAACTTCTATGCTGCTGTGTCAATTCGAGATCGTACTGTCATTTTTTCTGGTGAGGATTGGCATCAAATTCGCCAAAAGGCCTTCTCTCTGGAAATTTGCGCAGTCGCCTAAATAAAAACAATATAATCAATATCGCTGGTTTGGATATATTCCTAAAGGGAAATCCTTTAAAATTTCAACATCTCTTGGTGGAGTTGGTGATCGTCGTGGTAATGGGATTCCCATACCTGTTTTAATATAATAAATTTATTAAGTATTGGAAGGATGTTAGATGAATATTTTATTCTTATTACTCACCAGAGTCAAAAGAATGAAAAGTTTTTTCACGGTATCTTCCAACATTCGCTTTATTCGCAGCTGACGTCAATGCATCGGGGGTATAAGCGAGGTAGCTGAAACTTCTTTCTTCCATCAACTGTTTTCGGGAAGGGACCTTGAATGAGGAATAACACTGGAAAACTGGTGATGGTGTTTCGTCAGTGTATACCTGGCCGCTGCTGCCTCTATAACGTTCTCTTTTCTGGCTACCCTTAACTGTTCGAATGTAAATTTGTCAAGTATTAAAATAATAATGATAGTAAAGTAATAATAATAATATTAATAATTGAAAATTAAATAAAATATAAAAACTTTAACGAAAGATGAATATCCTCCTATTACTTACCAGATCCAGAATGTCTTTTGTCTGGTAGTGGTAATGCTGCTCTCGGTGCTGTTTTTTCAGCTTCTTCAAAATCTTTTGAAGAAAGCATTTCACAGAAAAGACTTTTCCTCGCGAAGGTGGTTTTCCTTTGCTATTTATTGTGAATTAATAATGGTAATGTTCGAGTAGTGATATTATTGATATCGCATACAAGAATCTCGGGAGAGCGAGTTCACTCTCACAGCAGTAACATATACTAGCAACTGTGTCTCTGTGACGGGTCTTTAAAAACACCAGTGCTCATCGTGTACACGCGGAGCATTTATATATAATATGCATCAGTTAAAAAAAAACGAGAATAATAACTATATTTTTTTTTTATCATTTTATTAAATATAAATTCCGAAAAAAAATAATTCAAGTACTTAATAAATTTTTTTTTAGAGAATTATTTTCTTTGAGCATTTTTAGATTTTATGCACTTTGACCTTCGCTTAATCATATTTTCGAATCACGAGACTACTCAATTCGGTGAAACGATATATTATACCAACAAAAGGTGTCGGCGCGACCAGATAGGGTTGTTACGTTCCCTCGAAACGCAAACTTAATTATAGCGATCGCCATAACGGGACACGCAAAAGGACTGAAAACGCTTTGAACATACCATTTCTTCCAAAGCTTAACTGTTTTAATTCTGAATTATGACGTATATATTAAGTGACGCTCGTAAGAACATAATAAGTCGAAATCTAAGCGAAATTTCCGAAAATAATTCGACTTAAAAATTTTTGGTGAATATTATTCTTTATGAATTAGATTTTTGAGCAACTTAGACATCGACCTTATATAGTTTTCCTATCGCAACGTCACTATATTCGGGTTGAAGCGATAGTTTATATGACCCTATAAAAGGTGTCGCGCGAGCACGTTAGGTATCGTTTTTCGGTTACCTTCGAAACGTCACTATAATAGGTTTAATACTAATAACCCCCCTACCCATCATAACAGACTCCCATATTAAGTAATCTTGTGAATAGAGGAAAATTTTTGAGGTAAAAAAGTCAAAATTTTTTTAAATGTAAAACGATTTTTTTCCCATTTCTTCTTGTGTTAGAATAGTTGCAATTGTTTTTTCAGTTGGTTATAACACCTCGCCTACTACGCGAATAAGGATCATTGTAAGTTAGTTCTCTGCATGCTGTAATTTTTAAATAAGCAATTTTGTAGGCTGGGTGATGTTCGTAATAAACAAGTGGGTGCGTTTGCTCTGCAATAATATAACACTAATGTAAGTATTTTTATGAGAATAGGGGGAGATGGTGGGATGCGGTAGGCCGTCGACTACGGAATGCAAAGCAGCTGAACGCTTTCAATACATTTTCCTAAGCTTTAGCCTGTCTTAAACAAATATGAGTCATATAGTACGCCCGGTGGGAATAATATAAGTCCGAGGTCCTAAGCGCAAATCGAAAAATAATTTCGCTTGAATTTTTTGAGGAATTATTTCTTGAGATTTTAGATTTTGCACTTAGATTTCGCTTATATCAGATTCCGATCAACGTCCTAATCGGATTGAAGCGTAGTTTATACCTAAGGTGTCGCGCGATTAACGTTAGGTCGTTTTTCGGTTCTTCGAAACGTACACTAGAATATAGTGACGGCCATACGGAAACGAAAGCGACTGAACGCTTTTCAAATTACGCTTTCTTAAGCTTAAACTGTCCTTAAACCGAATATGAAGTCATATCAGTGACGCCTCAAGGGACTAATATATCAGCCTAGTGAAATTCCAAAAATAATTTCGACTTGAAAATTTTAGAGAATTAATTTCTTTGAGATTTTTAGATTTTTTGCACTTAGACTTTCGCCTTATATCAGTTTCCGATCCAACGTCATATATCTGGTTGAAGCGATAGTTTATACCTAAAAAGGTGTCGCGCGAGCACGTTAGGTCGTTTTTCGGTTCCTTTCGAAACGTCACTATAATATAGTGTCGGCATACGGGAATCGCAAAAGCGGCTGAACGCTTTCAAATACCATTTCCTTAAGCTTAGACTGTCTTTAAACCAAATATGACGTCATATAGTGACGCCTCGGTGGGAACTAATATAAGTCGAAGGTCTAAGCGCAAATTCCGAAAAATAATTTATAATATATATATATATATATATATCATATATATATACTTTCCTTGAGGTTTCTTTAGATTTTAGCACGTAATTTCGACTTATACTAGTTCTCGAAGAAAGGTCAAATATTAAATTATTTTTACATATATTTTTTTTACATTAAGCTGTTGCTAAAATCCTTTTTCTATAAAAATTATTTTTAAGGGGTACCTAAAATATATAAATTGATTGAAAAATAGAATTAAAAATGTATTGATATAATTTGTTTCAAAAAATATGGTCTTAAAAGCAGAAATTCGTTAATTATTTTATTTGAGTGCAAAAATCTGAAAATCTAAAAAAGGTTTGTAATTTTTTAAAAAATAAAAATAAAAAAAATGTAGTGGTGTTTTCGAACACTTTATTAATTAAAAGTTTTTAGTATTATTAGTGAGGAATATGAACATTATTTCTCAATATATGTACACACAAACACACACACACATACACGTTTATATAAAAACATTATGTATTTCTGTATCTGCGAAAATATCCCCTTCCCCCCCCTCCTCCTAGGTACGTGCCGAACCTATTATAATATTTGTACCGCGAAACATAGTTGTTCATTTCATCGTGTCTGTTGCCCCTCTGAAAATTCCTATTATTGTAGTAGAATTTACTGTTTTCATTAGCGTACGCTCGATACGGGTACGCAACCGCACCGTTTTTGCTTATATTATAAATATTTTCATGCTCGTTATTGGCGTTATTATAGTTATTATTATTATTGTTATTATTATTATTTTTACTACTATTATTAATGTTATCTCTATTAGCGATACCAATTTTATTATTAGTATTATCGCCATAAACATTATTATTAATATTAGCATTTTTATTATCGTTATTAACATTCTCAATTTCATTAATACCCGTTGTACCGTTCACAATGTTGTTGTTGTTGTTGTTGTTGTTGTTGCAGTCACGTACGATGTTCTCTTCGCCCGAGTAAGCGAATCCGATTGGGTTCGATGCTTTTTTATCGCGGCCAAAAATAAAATTGCGCAGTTCGCGGACGTACCCTTGGAACCAAACGAGGTCGGATGCGGACCTTTCTACGAGAATGTTTAGCCCCCCGCGGTTTATTATGTCGACGCGCTCTTCCACGCCCCGCGACGTGGATTCCAGCGCGAAATTACCCCATATCTTAATCATGTTTAGAGCCGAAAGCAGTTCCCGGCACTCCTCATTTTGTTTTTTACTAACCGCTAAATCCTTTTCTATAACGTCGAGATAAGCCCTTTTCTCTCTCGCTATTATCTCTTGAATCTTTTTATCGCGCTTGTCGAACGTTTCTCGCTCTTCGTGATCCTCCTCTTTTATTAATGCAAGAAGCGAGTCTCGAAAGTCGATATCGAGCTCCATCACCTCGTCGAATACGGGATCGAATATAGAATTGATCGAGTCGCAATTGCCTACGATTTCGCGATATATGACGTCGTTGTTCTTCGCTATTAACGCCGTCGCCGATGCCGCGGTCGCGGTGGTCGTTTTGGGCACCACGAACTCGTTATGGAAATGATTCAGCGCCGGAAACAGGTACGTAAGAGCCCCCCTTTTATCGCCGCGGTTTTTAACTACGCAGCTCGTCTGTATATTCGTATTATAAGTTGTATTCGGCCCGTTTCTGTGTAATTTTGTTTGTCATTCTATTATCTCTATTCTGATATAAAGAGGGAACCGGTTAAGTGGATTACTTTATTCGCTTACTTCTATATCCTTCCGCTCGATGCTGGTTTCGGTATCCTTGATCTCTCTCACTATCTATTACATTACGTAGGTTATGATGTATATGATGAGTCCTGATTATTTTCCTGTTAATTTCTTCTTTCTCATCGTCGGTTAGTGATTTTAGAGTATTTGTTGCGCCTTGTATTATAGATTTTTCATTTATTGTTGTTCTTTCTCTCTCTAATCTATTCTCGCGTATAGATAGTTATATATACTCCATAGATTATCCTGGTAGTATTCATATACTTATTGTCGTTATCGTTTTATTTTGTCTTCTTATTTTTTTTTTTTTTGGTTCTGGTATCTTGTTCTGAGATTAGCGTATTTAAACCGCGGCGATAAAAGGGGGGCTCTTACGTACCTGTTTCCGGCGCTGAATCATTTCCATAACGAGTTCGTGGTGCCCAAAACGACCACCGCGACCGCGGCATCGGCGACGGCGTTAATAGCGAAGAACAACGACGTCATATATCGCGAAATCGTAGGCAATTGCGACTCGATCAATTCTATATTCGATCCCGTATTCGACGAGGTGATGGAGCTCGATATCGACTTTCGAGACTCGCTTCTTGCATTAATAAAAGAGGAGGATCACGAAGAGCGAGAAACGTTCGACAAGCGCGATAAAAAGATTCAAGAGATAATAGCGAGAGAGAAAAGGGCTTATCTCGACGTTATAGAAAAGGATTTAGCGGTTAGTAAAAAACAAAATGAGGAGTGCCGGGAACTGCTTTCGGCTCTAAACATGATTAAGATATGGGGTAATTTCGCGCTGGAATCCACGTCGCGGGGCGTGGAAGAGCGCGTCGACATAATAAACCGCGGGGGGCTAAACATTCTCGTAGAAAGGTCCGCATCCGACCTCGTTTGGTTCCAAGGGTACGTCCGCGAACTGCGCAATTTTATTTTTGGCCGCGATAAAAAAGCATCGAACCCAATCGGATTCGCTTACTCGGGCGAAGAGAACATCGTACGTGACTGCAACAACAACAACAACAACAACAACAACATTGTGAACGGTACAACGGGTATTAATGAAATTGAGAATGTTAATAACGATAATAAAAATGCTAATATTAATAAATATGTTTAATGTGTCTGATAATACTATAATAAAAATTGTATCGCTAATTAGAGATAACATTTAATAATAGTACTAAAAAGTAATAATAATAGAACCAATGAATAATTAATAACTATAATAACGCCAATAACGAGCATGAAAATATTTATAAATATACAAAAACACGGTGGCGGTTGCGTACCCGATCGAGGGCGTACGCTAATGAAAAAGTAAATTTCTACTACAATGAGATAAGGAATTTCAGAGATGGCGAAAACAGCACGATTGAAATGAACAACTATGTTCGCGGTAACAGGAATATTATAATAGGTTCGGGGGCACGTGAAACCTAGGAGGAAGGGGGGGGGGGATATTTTTCGCAGTATATCAGAAGAATAACAAGGTAATGTGTTTATAAAACGTGTATGTGTGTGTGCGTGTTGTGTGTGGTACATATAATTGAAGATATAGATGTGCGATATGTCGCACTAAGTTAATACTAAAAACTTTAATTAATAAAGTGTTCGGAAACGCACCGACTAAACAACTTTTGTCTTATTTTTATATTTTTTGAAAAAATTTACAAACCTTTTTAGATTTTGATTTTTGCACTCAAATAAAATAATTAACGAAGTTTCTGGCGCTTTTTAAGATCCGAATTTTGGTAAAACAAAAAATATCAATAACAGTTTAATTCGTATTTTCCAATCAATTTATATATTATTGAAAGGTACCGGTCTTAAAAATAATTGTTTCAATAGAAAAAGAGGATTTTTAAGGGGATAGCTAATGGTAAAGAAATATATACTGTAAAAATAATTGTAAGAATATTTGACTTTCTTCGAAGAAGCTAGTACGTGAGTGTTCGAGAGGTCTAGTGCTAATAATCTAAAGAACACACACCACACAAGTCAAGCAGAAGATAGTATATATAATGTTATTATAATAGTAATATGTATATGTAGTTTATATAGAGTATATATTACGCTTATCAAGTATATATATATATAATGTATATAGTATAATATATGATAGTCGTATATATAGTCGTATATAATATATATGTAAGAATATGCAATATTAGTTATTAGTTAATTAATTATATAATACTGACGGCTTTAAGCTTTAATAAAAATGGGTGATTTGAAAGGCGTTCAATTACCCCGCCTTGTGCGACTCGTAAGGCGAGCAACTTATATAGAGTATGAGTGTTCGAAGGGCACCGAAAGAACGATCCTCACGGAACCAGTGGCCTCGCGCGACACCTTTTTATGGTATAATAAACTAAGATCGCTTCAAGCCAGATTATGAACGTTGATCGGGAAACTGATTATAAGGCGAGAAGTCTATGGTGCAAAAGTTAAGTAAATCTCAAAAGAAATTAGATTCTCTGAAAAGATTTTTCAAGTGAAATTAGTTTGTTTCGGAATTTTCACTTTAGACCTTCGACTTATATTAGTTTAACTTCGAGCGTCACTATATGACGTCATAA